>JABUQX010007806.1:0-27800 GCA_015478945.1 Trachelipus rathkii
ATTTTTTTATTTATATATGTTTTATATTCTTTTTAAATTTTAACCTTTTTTTGACGCTCTAAATATCGATCGAAATTGAGTTCTAGACAACTTGCAATTTTTCATATAGATTTTTTAGCCAGTTGGACTTTAAAAAAAATTTTTTCCTTTTTGTTACATTCGTCTAGTTGCATTCGTAACATTTTAATTATAACTATTTCACATCTACTTACTCTTTATCACGCAGGTATATTAAAAGATTATATGTCAAATTGATCAAGTGGTATCAAAACCTTGACACATTAAATTGACATTCTATATATATTCTTTTAATCCAACATCCCCATACACAAGTCGATAAATAATTTGGATGCTCTATTCTTTTTTTCTTCTTTATTTATTTTTTATTCATCCTTTTATTAAGGGGTATATTATCGGTAAGATACTATAGGTAATTTATATAGATTCTTAGATGTCACCGTGTGAGTCATAAACCTTGACCATAAATGAGACTTCCAAAAAGATATTTTACTCACTCAATACTCACTCAAACAACATAATATAAGTCGCATAGATTGGCAATGCTTACTTTAAGTGATTTTTTAAGCTCTTTTTTCTTGATTACATTCCGTAGGTATAATAAATAAAGCTACTGTCCAAATTAAATTAAAACTTTTTATAAATTTAAACTTTTTTATTTATATATTCTCTCCCTATAAGAAGAATCATTTTCATTCAACATCCGTGGTCAAAATACCTAGATGCATTATACACGTGTCTTTTTAATTCTTTCTTTCTACGATTACATTCGATAGCTACACTCAGAACTATTAAACACAACTTAACATTTCGATTAGCTCACTAAGTCAATTATGTTTCTATATAATTAAGAGACTTCCTTGTTCTCGCGATTTACATTCAAGTAAGTAACACTCAGTAGACACTCTTTAAACTCAACTTGCATTTAGTATGGCTTTAACCAACGTGTGAAATTTATAGCAATTGTCTTGAGTCTGATTTCACATTAATAAGCTGCTATCTCAAATAATAACTTTTACACATGACGAACATCCATTTAATTTGCGCGATGATGAATTGTTGTCTACAATGTAATTTTTAAGTTACCCTTTCATAATTAGATTCGAGTTGGAACATTCAGAACAGCTCTCTAAATTAAATCGTTAGCACTAAATTGATTGTTTTTTACACAGTTTGCGCCCACATGTGGCTTAAGCTAGTGATAAGTATATTGGTCACTCCCGAACTAACTATTCTTAGCAGTGCACCGTCAGAATATTTTCACAAATCTAACTTTAGAGACGTTTCGCGATCGCTTTTTTATTACCAGCCAAGTTCGTTCTTAGACCATTTACTTCTTCCGATTGCATGGCCAAGCTAGCACTCACGGAGAACAATTAAAAAATTAGACTTAATATTTTCAATGATCAAGACAAATGGAGTTTTTAAATAATTTTTTATACTCACATTACATTTACATATCTCTGCTACTCAGAGCATTTAAATAACTTAAATTTCCATGTATAATTCCGCCCAAGCATGTGAATGTATTTAATTAAGGGGTTTCCGATTGCAATCTCTGATATGCTTTGCGATCTTCGAGAAACTATTTTAAATAACTATTAGCACTCTTTGTATGCTTATTAGTCAAACATGTGTGATTTTAAGGATACTTTACTGATTACATCCGTAGTTGCACCCACAAAATAAGCAGTTAAATAAATTTTATATCTTCAGGTTGTTCTATTGTGTATTTTTCACCTTATTTATTTTTTTATTTATATGTTTTTTTTATATTTATTTCTATTTTTATTTGAAACTCCTCTTCCTTTATCTTGCATGATAACATAATGAAACTAATTAAAGAAATTTATTTTATTTGGTACACCATAGAGTAGCGTATTACGTTTTGATTGCCTATAGAAGCATGTGATGATTGTTTGAAAGGACTTCTTTTATCTTCATGACGAATCCGTGAGGTTGCCACCAGTTCAGAAACAATTCTCCACAACTAACCATTATAACACTATGTCTTCGAATGCACCATATATAAGCATGTGACTCCACAAAGCACGCCTAGGGCCTGTCATAATTCCTGAACTAAAATCCACTCATAATGTATCTTCGGGTACCTGTAGTAAAAAAGCAATATATTGAGCTAATCGCAATAGCTTGACACCATAGAAAACATTTCAAAAACTCAGCTATAATATCTCACTAGTATGCCACCTAAAGATCATCTAAGTTAGTGTCTGTGGTTCTTAAAGGCTACTAGTGTTTTATCAAGATTACATGCATAGACGCAATTTAGGCACTAAATTTGCTAACTATAGGTTTATAACTAATTTAACATAGGCATATTAGTGGAACTGTTTGTGCACACATTATTAATGAGTATATTCTTTCTATCATTAATCACATTGAAGCTTACACCCTCAGAACATTTTAAATAACTCATATATAATTTCGATGCACACAGCAAATGTCCTCGTATTTTTTAAGCTAATAACTTATTTCCCTAGATTACATTTCATAGCTGCACCTTCAAATCTAATTTAATAATAGAACTTTAAATATATTTCTTCGATGCATCATATAGCATAGTTGGTGCTTTATCTAACTCTTATCTGTTGTATTACCGATTATACATTTCATCCAATTAGCTGCTATATTCGCGCGACAAACACTATTTTGTATACAACCTTATATTCGATTCTTTGTCGCATATTAGCAATGGTTTTCATTTTAGCGCGAGAGCTACTACAACTAATATGACTTCATAATTGCAACTTCTAATGATATGCCGTACATTTAATGGAAGTAAACTTTCTTTTGCAATCTATATGATAATTTTTTAATAATAGAAAATTTAATGGTCTATCCATTTTTTTGAAGTGAGAGAGATAATAAGAGCACAATAATAGAAATTCATCTACAATATTATAGCCATAAACTAGAGAACTCTTCGCAGATGACTTTTATATTATTGAGTTTGGTTCACAAGCGTTTATATATATAGAGAATTGAGGTCTGCTAGCTTGTAACTATTATCTATATTTCAAATTTATGAGGAATCACCTTTTCTTCTTTCACCAGCATCGCCATAATATGATTAGTACTTAGCACAAATCAAAATCAAAAAAAATTATTATAATATATATGCAGTATTAAGTTATTAATATATTTTATCTTTTAATAATTATGGTTTTAAAATAAAATTAAAAGAGATCAATTAAGTAGTAATAATCTTTCAATAATTTAAAATACAAATTTTAACGAGAACATATATAATAACGATATTAATTTTTGATTTACCAAGTATTTCAATTTTACCATTACTTTTATTATGCACTTTTATTATTATATTTATTATTTAATTATTTATATATTATTATTATTATTATTATTATTTATAATTATTATATTATTATTATATTATTATTGGTTATAAAGTTGAATCTTTCATATCTTCATTATATCTCTAGGGTTAATTATAGGTTTGTGGCCCATCTGGGCCAAGTAGATATAATAACCTCATACATATGGAAGAAGATGGTACCCATAGTGTAGGAGGAGACTCAATATCGAGGTAGTCCATTGAGACCCCAGGGTGGATTTAATTATTCTGTACATGTGAATGAGTTCTCTATATCTATAAGTAGTAATATATAATAAAGGGGCGAGTATGTAAGGCTGGACTTATCTTTTACGAATTGAGTGTCATATATCTACTACAACTTATATTTTTTTAGTTTATCCTGAGGATGCAATGTTAAACGCAACGCTTTACTTATCTATCCACAGTATATTAGGAGGGAAAGAAGTTAGAGCGACATGATAATGATAGTATTATTAAATTTAAATTTCTATCTAATATATATATTGTTTTACTGTAGGTGCTAAGTTAAACAAATTATTGAAACAATATTATAAGTAAATTTATTTATATATTTGAGTATAATATAGCGTAAATTCCTTAATTAGCACACTTGGCTATTCAATTTTGAAAGAGAGGACTAACCGACCAAAATGTTATTACCCAAAGTATATAGACAGACATCTCAACGAGCAGAGAAAATTTGATTCAAAGTTATATATATGAATTAAGAATAAAGGATATGGCCTTTAAACTTCCCTCTATTGGAATATATCTTTCTAATCGTATCTCTGATCACTAACGTACACCTATGATACCTTATGACCCCAACTTCATAACAGATATAATACTTTATATGATAGAAAGGTGGCCTATTGGAGCTAACCCATATATATAATATATACTTTGAGTATCTTTCACTCGTTATCTCGCCGCCTGATCACCTATGACCCACTCCATTACAGCAATATACTTATGATAGAAAAGGTGGGTTGGAGCATAACCCCATCTTTGATCTTTTATCTCGTATATCTCGATTATGACCTGACCATGACCTATCACATCATAACAGCAATAACTTTATAATATGTAATTAAGTAAAGGGAGTGTGTGTGTGAGGGCTCGTTGGAGGCTAAACCCATCTGTTTTGTATTTTTCTCAGTAGTCGTATATCCGGACCGTGCTGTGACGCCTACTGATCTCATGACGCCACTCAACAGCAAATACTTTAATGATAGAAAGGTGGCCTTAGACCAACACGCACCCATTACTTTTGATCTTTCTCGTAACATACTCAGACCGACTGGACACTCGTGGGAACGTAAGACGGAAAACCACTTTCAAAAACACAAATACTATTTTTATGATATGTATAAGGTAGGCCTTAGAGAGAATGCAACCCTATCTTATAGATCTCTCGTTTAATCGTGTCGAGCCCGGATCATGACTCTGACGCTGGATCTCTTGTATTCCTCAAAGCTTGATAGGCTCAACCAGACAAATACTTTACTGTGAGTATAGTAAGGATGGCTTGTGCAACAACAACACCCACACATAAAGGTTGATCTTCTCGTATCTCGACCGACATGTAGGAGCTACATGACCACGTGTCAATCAGCAACCATACTTTATGATAGAAAGGTGAGCCTTATGAGAGCAAACGTCCTATACTTATATTGAGAATTCTTTTTTTTCTCTGAGTATCTCTAGACCTTGCACTGACCATTGACCCACTCCTAAACCTAGCAAATACTTTATGAGAGAAAGGTGGCTCATTTGGAGGCAGATCCCTATCTCTCTGATCCGCTGTAATCTCGAGTGATTTTCTAAATTGGGGCATAAGAAACAAGTCAGTGGGTTGATGGATGTTTTGTCCAATACGCCGTTTCGCAAACACATCCTTCATTTCTGCACTTCCCTTCATAACTCAGCATAATCCTCTCTCCTCGTATCTCTACTTGGGGCAAAGAAAACATGGTTGTTTCAAATGACTCAAAAAACACCTATATACCTACACCTGCTATGCAGTGATATAATAATATAAGATATATCTCTGCGTGTTATTGAAAATTAGTCTCATTCATTGAGCAGGCTAAGAGTGGAAAGAAAACATGGTTGATAGTTATTACAAATCCTATCTAAAATATACCGACATTTCTTCTTCATACTAAGCCGATATATCTCCCTCCCTACGTCTCATAAAATACAGAGAGTTGGGTGTTCTGAGGCGGTCATATCAAATCGGACTTCTCAAGTTGACTTGCTCTCTTAGTTAATTAATGGGTCAGGCGGTTGTTCGTACCCTTTAATAGTATGTGAGTTATGCATTTGTGGGATGGTTCACGTATCACACAGGACCAAACTTCATTAGATATAAGAAGTTCAAGTTTATTTATGGGTCATCATCACAACTTTTATGCTCTATATATCATTTATTACTCCATTCACTTTCTAGTCATTGAACTCAGTTAGAATCTCTCTATTCATATAATTATTCAAACTAAAATGAGACACATACAGCTACTTCTCAACATCATGTATATAACGAGTTGTATAACTTCTCTCCACCTACTTACCTTTGAGAGTCTATCATAGCAACTCCTCCACACTCTTTCTCATTACATTATATCTCAGTCATTCTCTTATCGACCTACAGATCATTAAACCACTATTAGCTTACAATATCTAATCACGAACTTGCACAACTTTCAATAAGTCGTGAAATCGTAGTCCTGTTGACCCATTAATTTGACTAATGAATTTAGACCCTTATTTCTCCAACTCTGGTGAAAGTATATAAAGGTCCTCTGACTTATATCCAATCAAGGGGTGGGAGGTGGGAAAATATATATCACTAGTTGAAAGAAGACCAATATAAAGTATGCGTAATATCAACATGAAAGATGTATCCAATGAGAATGAGGGTAAAATACCTAGAAAAGAAAGTGGAAAGAGGTTGGGGAATAGGATGTCTTGGATTGTTCTATGAGTATTTTACAATCTTCAAAAAGTTACTATTATTCATTTGTATCAGTACAAGAGACAAAGCGTTCTTCAAGCTAAGGGATAAGATTGGTATGAGGAATTTAAACAGATTTTTGAAGAATCAAAGGGATAATTGAATATGGCGTTATAATGAATCATTTGGTATAATACGTTTTCTTAGATTGACAATAATGAGTAAGTATTATAAATAAGAGAGAAAGAAAGAAAATCTACATTGAGCATAAGCTGAGCCATGTGGTAACGAATCGGACTCGATGGCAAAGGGTCTGGGTTGGATTCCTATAGAGAAACTCTCTACAAAGGTTTCCCTCCTCGCTGCCTAATTAGAGAGCATCAACTAGGAGAGACTGAAATGTCGACAGAGATGAGTTTGGGCAAGAAGATGCCTAGAGGAGGCGGAACACGAATGAAATAGAGAAAATGAATGTGTCGGATCGCGAGACTGAGATAGTTGTTAGTTAAGTGTACGGGCGAGGAGACAGAACTAGACAAGACATTTATGCTATAATTAGAAGGCCAAAAACTACACACCAATAAATATATAAATAAAAAAAAAATAATATAGACCAAACTCTTTGTTAAGTAGAATGCACACACCAACAGTCGGAGTTAACTGGCATAGCAACGTAATTCACGTAATATAATTTGGTTAACACAATATAACGTCATTATAGTTAAAGTAATAAACTTAATCAAATTGCATTAAAATTAATAATTAAAATTAAATTATATATAAATTATATAATAATAAATAATAATAATAATAATAACTAATATAATAAATATAATAATCTAATATATATAATATAATAATAATAATAAATAATTAAATATATTATAATAATAATAAGGGACGGTGGTAGTTAATATGGGTTTGGTGCCCACTACCACCTATACATCTTGCTAGGAATGTACTGAAGCATATACGCCTCGGAGATGGTCGTGAATCTGGAACCTAGTAAACGGCTATTCTATAAATTTTTTCACGGCTAGATAAAATTGTAATGAATCGTATGGGCACATGGAAGTCAGAGAAATTAATATAATATTATGTTGAGTAAAGAGTGAGAGAGGTCATGGATGTATTTATAGAAGGGCAAATTTGATTTGCTACCTGAGTGACCTATAGAAATTATACATAAAGAGATGAAATAGTAGAAACAGGAGTGAAAATATATGGTGATGGAAAGAATGAGGAGGGGAGAAAGGAGTTGCAATTTTGATGAGTATGACTCATAGTGGTAACAAAAGCTATGGGTAGACTTTGTGAGTGTGTGAAGTCAAGAATTCCAATGGTTAAATTTAAGTTGATAATAAGAGTAAGGTATTATGTAGGATTTGTGACGTAATGGTCAATCTGAAGGGAACGTGAAGAGAGATACGTTAATTTGGGATTATATACATTACTGAAAATGATGCTGTCATGGTATAGGGGTAGAGATAGTAGTAAGGCTTCAGTAATTGAATAAGTGTTGGAGTAGGAACCCTGGAAATAGGTTTAGGATAGGAGTGGATTATAAACAGGGTATATGGTATAAACAGGTTAGGTTTTTATGGTGGTAGGCGGGAGATAAAAATTATATAAGAATTGTAGTATGTTTTTCTAAGTGGGAGCTTTAGAGCTATATGTGTACTTAAGGGAGGAATGATTGAGTAAGATAATATTTTCACAGTTGTACCACTTTCTATAGCTCCAGGGTTCTAAAAAACGAGCTCTAATGTAGTCAGAGGGGTGTTTCTCCCAGTCAAAGTCAGTCTCAGAAGTTACACTTAAACCTGAAGTAAGTTAGTCGGTACGAGTGAGATGAGTTAATCGAAGTGAAAAGTATGATTGATTTTGTGTTGGTGAAAGAAGGAGATGTTGAAGTATGTGTTGGATGTTAAATCAGTGAGGGTTTAGGAATGGGATTATCGGATCAAACTTCATTGTTGTTTATGTAAAATTAACGTTAGTGGGGCTTGGATGGAGAAGGAGGTGATAAGAAAGAAAGTAGGTAAAATTAAGAGTGAGAAGTTAAGGTGAACAAGGAAAATAAGGAAAGGTATGTAAGAGCGCTCGCTAGTAAAATCGGTTGATGTGAACAAGTTGATACTGAAACAAATTCTGGGGGCAAATGAAGGAAGCAAATTGTTAGCTAGGGCAAAGGAAGTGTGTGGATGTGCTAAAGTAAGGAAGTAAGAATGTTCAAAAGCGAAAATTGGTGGATATGAAGAGGTGATGAAAAGAAAGCCAAGGCAAAAAAGAAGAAAGCTAAGGCGAATGTACTAAAGAGCCATTGAAGAACCCTGAACAATATAGAAGATGCTTGGAATTATTAATAAGGAGGAAAAAAGAAATACTAAAAGGTGGCATACGTAGGAGAAAACAAGAGGTAAATGAACAGTTTGGAAGAAGGATGAAAATGGGCACTTACAAGGGAATAGGAACTCTTCTGGAAGGAAGCGGAAAAGGTTAAGAAAATGAGAATATGGGGAATCTGCTTAGAATAATGAATAGGGATGTGCTTTTGTAACTGATGAAATGGATTTGAGAGGAGTGTGGAAAGAACACTTCGAAAAATGCACAATATTAACAGTATAATAATTTTAGTGTTTAGTTGAATGGTATGGGTTTGATGGTTTCAAGAAAGGAATAGGTTTTTGGGGATGAGGTTATTAGTAAGGAGGAGGTAATGGGTAGAGTGAGAAAGTGAGAAGGTAATTCTCCAGGTATAGATGAAATTTACTGGTGAATGATCAAGAGCGGAGGCGAGATGGTGATTGATTGGATTTGGAAGTTGTGTATAAAGCGTTTATGGAGGGTATAGTTCCAAGGGAATTGGAGAGAGCGGTAAAGGTACCCTTATATACAGGGTAAGGGAGAAAAGGGGAACTGTAGAAAATTATAGGGGAAAAAAATAAATGTGTGTTGTAGGGAAGGTAATGCTGGTATTTTGGTCGAAAGAGTTGCCCGAGTTGACTGAAGGACTGATTGGGTGAAGAAACAAAGGTGCGTTAGAAGTGGGTAGAGATGTGTGGAATCAAAATCTTTAATTGAAAACAAATGATTTGAGAAAATGAGGGAGAAGAAGAAATAAATTATATTTAGGTTTTATGGGATAGATTTGCAACAGGCTATGATAGAGTTATAGGGAAAGCTTATGGCAAGGTATTAGTGATATAATGAGTGTTGATGGTAGGCTCTGAATGAATCAAAAGTATGTATGACGATAGTAAAGAGTGTGTAAGAATAAATGGTGTCAATGGTGATTGGTTTAGGAATTAATAGCGGAGTAGACAGGGTTGTGTTATGTCTCCTTGGTTATTCAATTGTATATGGAGGATGGGGTTATGAAAGAATTCGAGGTGGGATGCAGGAAATGGTGTTAGAATGATGGAGATGGAGATGAGTGGAGGGTGCCCCTACCTATTATATGCGGTAGATGATTTGGTTTCTGTGTGGCGAATCTGAAGAAGAGTTAGAGGATTGATTAGAGAGATTGTCAGGGTATGTAAAGGGGGTTTGAAAGTAAAAGTAGGTAGATAAGAGTAAAGGTTATGGTGTGAGTGAGGACAGTCCTCAGTGTGAATTATGTTAGATGTGAGCAGCTGAAGCAAGTGTCTGAGTTAAATATTTACGGGTATGTGTTGGATGAGAAGGGAACGGATGATGCAGAGTGTAGTAGGAAAGTTTGTGAATGGCAGGAAGGTTTGCTGGTGCAATTAATCGTTGGTGAATGTAAAGGGACTAGAGTCTTGAGTGCGCTAGGTCTTACATGAGGGTATGTTGTTACCTGTGTTATTGTATGGTAGTTAGTATGGTCTGGAAAAAGAAGTATAGATCTCAAAGGTTCAATGTGTTCAGATGGACAACTTAGGAGCATGCTAGGTGTGATGAAGAATTAATAAAATGAGGTAATGAACTTATTAGAGAGTTGTGTGGTTTGTGAAGAAAAGGGTAAAAGTGAGAAGAATTGAAAAGATAAATGAAAAGTATGTTGAGATGGTTGGTTTGGTCCATGTGGAAAGGATGAATAATAGTCGGTTGGTTTAAGCGGAAGTATACTGGGGAGTGTGTTGGGAACCGACCGGCTGGAAGACAAAGAAAAGTGGATTGAGTCGGTGAACGAATGTCTGAAGGAGAGGATGTGAGTTTGGCAGAGGCGAGAATTAAAAAGGTGCATGATAGGAGAGAATGGCGGGTTTTGTATGGGGGCATGGTTGTGGCCCACTGGGCCAAGGGATGAACCCTTACATTGACGATTTACCCAATAGTGAGGGTCCGTCGCGGTCCGATGAGTGAAGCTCTAGGGGGTGGATTTTTTTTCTGTCTGTGACGAGTTTTTACTACTAAAATTAATGGTACAGAGGGGCGGAAAGGCTGGGCTTCTTTCTTTTCGACTTTGGTCATATTCTCCTACTGCTTTTCTTTTTCCGAGCTGTAGCCACGTTACTTCCCAATCTTGGGAAAGGTAGATAAAGAGAGAGAAAAAGAATAATAATATAAAATAAATTAATTAATGATAATATAATATAATAATAATATAATAATATAATAAATAATAAAAATAATAATAATAATAAATAATATAACATAATAATCACATCATCATTCAACTTATTATTATCCTTCTCTCCCCAAGATTGGGGGTAAGGTGGGTAGGTACAATGCACCGGAAACAGAAAAGTAAGCAAAGGAATAATGACGCCAAGTCCAAAAGAAAGCCAGCCCTACTATGCCCCCTTATATACCTTTTATGAAATCGTCATACAGTCGAAAATCTAACCCAGAGTTTCATGGGAACCACGACGGACCCTCACATGGCATCAAGTCAAATGTGGGGGTTCTGGCATCCTTGCCCAGGTGGCCACAAACAACCTCGAAAAACCGCCGCATTCACTCCTATTAATGCACCTTTCTTCTCGCCTCTGTAAACTCACATTTCTCTCCTCCGGCATTCCTTTACTGACTTTTTCTCTTTCGGTCTCCAAGTCGGTCGATTCCCAACACCTCACCACTATTACATCCGCTTAACGAACTGACTATCATCCATCCTTTCCCACATGACCAAACCATCTCAAGGTACTTTTATTTATTCTCTCATTTACCTCTTTTTTTCTCATCAAACGTACGCACCAACTCTCTAATAGGTTCATTCCTCTTTTTATCATTTTCTTCTCATCTTCTCACGCCTAACAACGCCCCCTAATAATTGTCCATTCGTCATTCTGAGCACATTGACTTTTAGATCTATACTTTTATTCCAGACCATAGTCTACAACAACAACAAACAACAAATAATAATAAAAAATATTTAATACTTAATGCAAAAATAACTGACATAATGAGTAAACAAAACTTTTTTTGTGGATTACAGGGACCTCCCACAGCACAAAAGAAATGTGCTTTACCTTGTTAGTAAAAAATCAACGCAGACGACGGGGAAATCGCCTAACGGAAAAACGAAAGAAGGAAACAAGGCTGAGATGGGTTAGATTCTTATACAAGATGTCAGTTCCAATAGGAAGGCTAACACCAAAACTACAAAAGTGAAATGAGTCATGTAGATATTTGTAAAATCAAGTTTATAGGCATATTTCCAAATGCAGCAACGTCAGGGAGAACTTGCTGGAGGCTGTAAAAGGGCACTGCAATCCAACAAAAGAGATGAACGAGACTGTGAGAGGACAAAATTGGAGGGAGCAAATGGACAGGTCGGGGGAACCCCATGTGCCTGCGACATTAAGAAATTACCATGGGTGTAGATTGGTATGACCACCCAGACGCATCGATAAATAATAAAATAATAATATATAATAATAATAATAATAATAATAATATAATAATTAATAATATTAATAATAAAATAATAATAATAATAATAAAATTTAGAAACATTTTTTTTTCAAAAATTTACCTTTAATTCCTTATCACTAAACTTCTTGAGATTCACCAAAGGAAATTTTGAGGTCAAAAGTTTTGCAAAGAATCTCTCTTGATCCGATTCAAAATGTGACTTTAAACCTTTTTCATTAACTTTCTTCAATAATGAAAGAGCTTTTTCACATCTCATAGCATATGCAGAAGATATAATCATAACATAATAAATAATAATAATAATAATAATAAATAATAATAATAATAAATAATAATAATAATAATGAATTATAATAATATAAAAAATATTGAAAGAGGTTTCCCATTCAATTAATAATCTGTATCCAACTTGAGTAAATAGTAATAACTGGATTGAATTAACATACCTTTAAATACTGAGCACAAGATTTCTTCTCAATAATCGGCAGATTTTCAGATTTTATTACACCAGTGTTAACCAGTTCTTCACCTAACATGGATTCCTTCTCTAATTCTCTCAACTCCGACTTAACAGCTAACTCTTCATTTTTAATGCCTTCCACTGAAGCTAAGTTTGCTTCACTATGAGGACAGACCTGAAATAAAACAAAGGATTTGATTAGGCCAACTGGGATGTAATACTCATAGAACAAAAAATCAAAATGAGAAAAGATTCATGATGGAGGCAATCAAGTTTGAAGACTAAAAAGACCATCAAAAAGAAGTCAATAATATTCATTAATACTAAAAACAATTACGACATAAACAGGCGTTGGAAAAAAAATTGGTTTAAAGGTTAGAAAAAGAACCACTTTGAAGTTGAAAGAAATCTAAGAAATTCTGAATTAGTATTAAGGGAATTTAAGACAAGACTTTTACATTTTTTTTTTTTTTTTTTTTTTTTACAGAAAACACCATCGCTCACGGGCAGAGCCCTGATCAAGGAGGAGGTGTGCTCAATTAACGTCCAAGCAAGACGAAGCCAAGCCCAAGGAGAGAATAACTCACATTCTCCCACCTGACCAGTTGTGAACTTGGGACACTCGATTCAAGGCATTGATAAACTTTTGTGGAGCAAATATTTTAATTTTTTCTTTTGACAGTAATTTTGTTGAAATGTTTCTTATAGTTTAATATTTTATTTATTTTAGGAATATTGAATTTAAGGGCTAATGGTAAAGATAGGTTCTCACCCTTCAGGTTTTGTAATATATTTGCATATACGCTGTTTTTATTTTATTCTGGGGTGAATTCCTGTAGTGGCCGTTGTGGGGTTGCATCTTTGGGGTATTATAAATATAGCTGCATTCTTTTAAAAATATTTAATCATTCAAAGGAAATCTGTCTTTATTAATTCTTGGAACTCAAAGAGAACAAAAAGAATAAACGAATCATTGTTGTTAGCTTAGATAGGTTGCATTTTTTCTCGGTGGTAGCAGCAAGTAGTTCGGCTGCGCTCTTAGGGTTTCGGGTGTGATAGGTTTTTTGTCACTTTAATATGGATGCTTCGTCGAGCAAGAAGGGTGAGAAAAAGGAGAGAATAGATGTGAAGGGAAGGCAATTGTGTCCTGTGTTTCAAGGTGAGGAGAGTGGAGCAAATGATTATGAGGTGTGAAAAAAACGTGTAGAGTGGTGATATAAGTTGGAAGGAAAAGATTATGAATGTCTTAGTGGTGAGATTTTAATGAGCCTGAGATAAAAGGTATTTGAAAGTATAGGTAATATCGATCTGGATGATGCTGTGAAGGTGTTGGAAGAGTTGGATAAAAGGTATGATAGAAAGGAGAAACAACATGACAGGTTTGACAGAATACTGGAATTTTTTTATATTAAAAGAGGAAAAAAAGAAAGCCTGAGAGAATATGTAAAAAGGTTTGAGGTGATTGAAAGTAAGTGTAAGATGAATGGTAGAGTTGATTTATTGGAGGATATGAGATGTGTACATTTACTAGAAGGAGCAAATCTTGATACAAATCAGAGATAGATGGTGTTAGCATATTGTGGGAAGGATGCTTGCGAGTTTCAAAACTTTAAGAATGGTTTGATGAGTGTGTGTGAGGGGTTAGGAGTGAAAGCAGTAGAAAGAAGTGAATGGTGGACAAAGGAAAGAAGAGAAGATGGACATCATGAAAGGATGAAATTGAGTGAAGAATTAAGAATGGATCGAAGGGACAAATTTGGTGAGCTGATGAGATGTATTTTGTGCTGCTCTAGGTATCATTTTGCAGCTCAATGTCCCAAGAGAGGACTGTATAAAAGAAGAGATGTAGGTGCCATAGGTGATTTCAATGTGGGAGAACAGGCACAAAGTATGAGAGGGTATGGTAGAGGAAGAGGATGGATCAATAGGGATTCTCAAACAGATAACCAGGCTTTCTATAGCGAAAATATAATCGAGAGAGAAAGAACAGATGATGAATATGAAGAGATATGGGTGATAGTGGATACTGGATGTAAGAAGAATGTGATAGGTGAGGTGACTAAGCTTAGTGGTAAGTAGTATGAATAAATGTGATAGAGAGGACGTGAAAGAATCTGTTTTATATAAACAGGAAATATGTGTTTAGTGATTCTACATATCGGGCAGTTAAAATATTAAAAATACTGTGTTATGTGGGAAATAGAAGATCTTGTTTTGATAACAGATGTTAGGAAGGGAATCCTTGAAAAGGATGGATGCTAGTATAAATCTGAGGAAAGATAAATTAAATATAGGTGTTTTAATAATATGAAAGTTATATGTATGGTGAATGAAAAGGGACATTTGAAGATTGGCTTAGGAAAAGGGGTGAGCAGAAGTGTCTGGTGGTACAAAGGATGATTTTTTGAATAAGAATAACAGAGAAAAGGTAGTAGTAGTACATCGGTACATTTACAGTTTGAACATCTGGGAAAAGAAAGGTTATGGGAATTGGTTAAGGATGCATATAAGGATGAGATTGATAGTGAGGATTGGAAAAAATAGTAAGTATGGAAAATGTTTTAGTGAAAAATGTGATACTTGTTAGGTGTAGGAAGACCCCTAGTAGACCAGTAGTAGGTTTCCCTTTAGCAAAAATTTTCAATGAAACTGTTGCAATGGATCTAGGTGAGATAGAGGGACATAGATTTCTTGTAATGATTGATTTAGGGACTAGGTATTGTCAAGCTTGTTGGATTAAAAATAAAGAACCTAAAGAAATAGTGGAAAAGGTATTAGAAAGATGGATTAGTATATTTGGGGCACCTGAAAAAATCTTGAGTGACAATGGATTAGAATTTCAGAATGAAGAAATGAAAGGTTTATGTGAAAGGTTTAGTATGATTCAATGGGCAACTGCTGCGGAGAGTCCTTGGAGTAATGGTCAATGTGAAAAAATAGTGGGATTGTTGAAAGATTCTATGAGAAAGATGAGGTTGTTAGTAGGAATGTGAGTTTGATTTGGTCTGTAGCAGCAAAGAATGGGTTGTTAGATAGGAGTGGGTATTCTCCTAATCAATTAATTTTGGGGAAGAATGTTAGGTTACCTAACAACACAACGGAGAAAGCTAGCAGTATGGGCGTAATAGGTATAGAGGGTGAAATTTTAAGAAAGCATTTAGAGGGGATGGTTAAAGGTAGATTAATACATATACAACAAGAATCAGAGGATAGGATAAAGAAAGCAATGAAGGGGCAGATAAGGGAACATAATATTCAATTAGCTGAAGCAGGTGAGAAGTGTATTATAAAAGAGATATTGATAAACAATGAAGGGGTCATGCAAAGGTGATAGGAAGGGTGGAAAAACTGTGATAGTAAAGCATTGGCGAACTGTAAGGGATGTAGCGAGGGTTCATATTACCAGATTAACAGGGGTACCTCAGAATAAGGAGGATACTGTTGATAAAGAAAATAAAAAGAAAGATTGTGAGGCAGTTGGGGATATAGGGACAGAAGAAGAGGAGGAAGAGGATAGGGATGGTCAAAGGGAACAGCAGGAGATTATGACAGAAATAAAGATTGGAAAAACATATAGATGCAGGAATAAAGAGAATTGAGTGTGTTAAAAAGAGGAAAAGCTAAGAGTAAAAAGTGGAGTGAGTTATAATATTCAAAATGTGGCGAATGGCGAGTGCAGGTGGATTGACTAGAGATTATCAGGAGATTGAAAGTATTGAGGATTAAGAGGAAGTGTGGTTGGGCAATTTGGATGATGAAAGAGTTTAGACAGCTAAGTAGAGGAAATTGATAATTGGGAATCGAATGATGTTTTTAAGAAAGTTAATGATAAAGGACAAAGAAGATATCTCTGAGGTGGGTGATTACGGAAAAATTGAAGGGGAAAGAATGGGTTTTTTAAAGCAAGATTGGTTGCAAAAGGGTTTGAAGAGGAGAGGATTTAATTACTGAAGCTCCAACTTGTTCAGGGGAGGTTTTTAAGAACTTGTTTAAGCATAATAAAAAGGGATGGATGGGAATGTAACTCCATTGACATTAAATATGCTTATTTCCAAGGGGATGTTATAAAGAGGAGGGTTTATGTGATTCCTCCTAAAGAAGCAAAAGAGCAGTGTATTTGGGAATTAAAGAAAACTTTATGGTTTAAAAGACGATGAGAGATTTTTTTATGTAAAATTAGTTGGTGTTTGAGAAATTAGGAGGTGTAAAAAGTAAATTAAAACCGGCTTTATTTTTAATAGGGATTATGTGTACACATGTGAATGATTTTTGCTTTGGTGGCTCTAAATATAAATATTTATTTATAGATAAAGTTATAAAAGGTATGAAAGACAAGTTAGAAATAGGTTCGGAAGACGTTAGAGGTTTTAAGTATAAAGGGGTTAATATACATGAGTATGAAAGGGGTGTGTAGTTGGAACAAGAGAAATATATAAAAATATAAGTGTTCCAGATAAGAGATTTTTTGGTGATAGGGAAATGGGGAGTAAGGAATTGACTTTATATAGATCGTTAGTGGGATAAGTATATAGAGGTTAATATACATAAGTACAAAAGGAGTGTGTGGTTGGAACAAGAGAAATATATGGAAAGAATAAGTGTTCCGGATAAGAGATTTTTTTGGTGATAGGGAAATGGAGAGTAAGGAATTGACTTGACACAGATCGTTAGTAGGACAAATTAATTGGGTGAGTGGTCATACGATGCCTGACTTTTGTTTTTCAGTGAGTGAAAGGAGTAGATTTTTTTAAGGGAGGGAAAGTGGAGGGAATGAGGAAACTAATTAATATTATAAAAAGAGGAAAGGATATAAAAATGGGTATTTGGTTGAATAAACTTGAAGGTAAGATTGAAGTGGAAGTGTATACGGATGCGTTTTATGGTATGGAGGGAGTGTTAGTCCTCAGGTAGGTTATATTGGGGCTCGTAGAGATGAAAAAGGGAATAAATGTCCAATTGCTTGGAAATCTAGGAGTATGAAAATGGTTGCGAGATCTACAATTGAGGCAGAAGCTATAGCGTTTATAGAAGGTACACAAGGGGGTATATATTTAGAAAAATGTTGGAGAAAGGCTGTTGGTGGTGAAAGGATAGCTGCAACGTGGATTGAGTGGATGTTATAAGAGAAAAAGATTACAAAGGTTGAATGGGTTGATACAAAACAACAGTTAGCGGATGTGTTTACAAAAGGAAGAGTGTAGGTTAGAGGTATAAAAGAATAGGCGGAAGGAGGAAAGGAAGGAGAGAGAAAGGTATAAGATTGTCTTTTTTGTTTTAATTTTTTCTTTTGACAGTAATTTTGTTGAAATGGTTCTTTGGGTTTATTTTATTTTTTTAGAATATTGATTTAAGTGGTTAATGGTAAAGTATAATATCAACCCTATATTTAATATTTGCATACTTTTTTTGCATATATGCTGTTTTTATATTAATCTGGGGTGTATTCCTGTAGTGACCACTGTGGGGTTGTATCATTGGGGTATTATATAGATATAGCTGCATTCTTTTAAAAATATTTAACCATTCAAAGGAAATCTGTCTTTATTAATCTTTGAAATTAAAAGAGAACAAAAAGAATAAACGAATCATTCAAGTAAGTCTGTTAAACATTTCTCATAATAATAATAATAATAATAATAATAATAATAATAATAATAATTAACAAAAGAGGTTTCCCATTCAATTAATAATCTGTATCCAACTTGAGTAAATATTAATAACTGGATTGAATTAACATACCTTTAAATACTGAGCACAAGATTTCTTCTCAATCATAGGCAGATTTTCGGATTTTATTTCATCAGTGTTAACCACTTCTTCACCTAACATGGATTCCATCTCTAATTCTCTCAGCTCTGACTTAACAAATACCTTTTCAGATAACTCTTCATTTTTAATGCCTTCCACTGAACAGACCTGAAATAAAACAAAGGATTTGATTAGGCCAACTGGGATGTAATACTCATAGAACAAAAAATCAAAATGAGAAAAAGATCCATGATGGAGGCAATCAAGTTTGAAGACTAAAAAGACCATCAAAAAGAAGTCAATAATATTCATTAATACTAAAAACAATTACGATATCAAACAGGCGTTGGAAAAAAATTGGTTTAAAGGTTAGAAAGAACCACTTTGAAGGAGAAAGAAATCTAAGAAATTCGGAATTTGTGTTAACAGAATTTTAGACGACTTTTTTTTTTTTTTTTTTTTTTTTTTTTTTTTTTTTTTACAGAAAACACCATCGTTCACTGGCAGAGCCCTGATCAAGGAGGGGGTGTACTTAATTAACGTCCGAGCAAGACGAAGCCAAGGAGAGAATAGCTCACATTCTCCCACCTGACCAGTTGACTTGGGACCCGCGCTTCAAGGCATTGATAAACTTTTGTGGTGCAAATATTTCAATTTTTTCTTTTGACAGTAATTTTGTTGAAATGTTTCTTATAAAGTAATAAAGTATTGTGTGTTGTATTTCTTTTTTGAAGTGCTTTTTAAACTGCAATCAAAGTAAACATTACTAAGTTGCAATTATAAGTTAAGGGGTAACAACAATTTTTTGATTATCTGAGACATAGTTAAGTCTTCAGAGAAGTTTTTCAATCTGCCTATACAATAAAAGTCATCAGAAGAAAAAAAAATTATAAATATACGTTTTTAAAATAAAAATCTCCATATAAGATCATATTTTCACAACCTTGTACTTGCAATCATATTTAGTCCCCTATATACTTCTTTTTTTAATTTGTTGCCCCACAGCCACCCTCCTATGGGTATATAGGGCAGACCTCGAGATATTCCACCACCAGCCATGCCCAGAGATCTGTTAACTTAAGGGTACTGAAATTGTGTCTGATGTTTGCCAAAGTAGGGCAATCTATATTCTATAATAAGATGTTTTGTGTTGTCACTCATTTGGCAGTGAGAGTAGGGAGAGGGATTATTGAAATAGCTAAACTTGTATACCTGAAGGGAGGGAAGGTGCCCAGGGCAGAGCTGTGACAGCTTTACCCATTTGGCAGTGAGAGTAGGGAGAGGGATTATTGAAATAGCTAAACTTGTATACCTGAAGGGAGGGAAGGTGCCCAGGGCAGAGCTGTGACAGCTTTACCCATTTGGCAGTGAGAGTAGGGAGAGGGATTATTGAAATAGCTAAACTTGTATACCTGAAGGGAGGGAAGGTGCCCAGGGCAGAGCTGTGACAGCTTTACCCATTTGGCAGTGAGAGTAGGGAGAGGGATTATTGAAATAGCTAAACTTGTATACCTGAAGGGAGGGAAGGTGCCCAGGGCAGAGCTGTGACAGCTTTACCCATTTGGCAGTGAGAGTAGGGAGAGGGATTATTGAAATAGCTAAACTTGGATACCTGAAGGGAGGGAAGGTGCCCAGGGCAGAGCTGTGACAGCTTTACTCATTTGGCAGTGAGAGTAGGGAGAGGGATTATTGAAATAGCTAAACTTGTATACCTGAAGGGAGGAGGGAAGGTGCCCAGGGCAGAGCTGTGACAGCTTTACTCATTTGGCAGTGAGAGTAGGGAGAGGGATTATTGAAATAGCTAAACTTGTATACCTGAAGGGAGGGAAGGTGCCCAGGGCAGAGCTGTGACAGCTTTACCCATTTGGCAGTGAAAAGCTTGTTTAGTGTTGGAGATTTGAGGTGGATGTGCTGGATAATGGTATTGTTATGGTAGGCGGAGATAGTTACTTGGGTTAGTCGAGTGTGAATGTTTAATGGGGGGGGGGAATGTGTTTAATGATTGGGTTGTCAGGTGGTAGTGGTGAGCAGTCTACTCTATATGTCAGAATAGTATTCGGCTTGTGTAGTTTTCATCCTTCTAGGTGCAGGTGGTTGGTGTGTAGTGATTGATGTAGGGGGGGGGGTGATCTACTAAGTGATTACTGTAAAATGACATCCTATCATGTCAAGATGGGCTCATATAAGGAGGAGTTTTGTTTAGTTAGAAAGTAATGAATAAGTGTGAAGGGGAGGCAACCAATTATTATCATTAAGGGCTTTGTTTTGAATGACTTCTATTTTTGGAATGTTAAATTTTGAAATTGTTTGAGCCCAGGCAGGCGATGCATAATTTAGAGAGGGATGAAGATATTGTCTGTATAGTATAGAGTTGGTTTCTTTATGCTGGCAAAAGTTTGCTCCTGCTAGCACTCTTAATGCTTTTTAATTTAAATGTGGCTTTGGAAGTGGTGTTTAATGTCATATGTTTGTGTGTGTTGAAAGTTAAACCCAAATTGGTTGGTTGTTTACCGACAGCGAGTCTTATTTGAAAAGTAAATTGTGGTGTATATCTGATTCTCTTTTATCAGCTGTGAGTAGTGTTATTGAGGATTTATTTTGGGATGCTGTCATTCAGTTCAATGTCAGTCAGTGTTCCAACTGGCCTATATGATGTTGTTTCTCCATGCGTGCTATGTCTCTAGAAGGGCTTTGAGCTGTAATTGGTGGATTGTCAACATAGCTTCTAATTTTTATAGAAGGGGATGTGGGGTATGAGAGACTGTGCATAAAGCTATTAAAAGTGTCGGTGAAAGGATAGTGACACTATTTTATAGTTTGTATGTGCGAGAGGAGTATCGTCCTCAAATGACTTTAGCTGTACAACTTTATAGGAAATATGATATTATTTTTTTTGGTCTTTAATGGTCATATTACTATTTAGTATTTTATCTATTAATATGTTTGGGGACTGTATTGAATGCCTTGTTGATGTCTATTGCTACTAGAAGTGTTCGAGAAGGGGAGATTTTGGTTAAAGTCAGTCAGGATGTGTTGTGTTAAATCGGTTAGGAGAGTAGTTGTGGAGTGTGTTTGTCTAAATCCATGTTGAGAATTAGATAAATGAACAAAGGGTGAAATTCTATTGAGGATAAATTTGCCTAATACTTTGGATATTGTAGAGAACAGTGAAATAGGTCTATATGAAGCCGGATTGCTAGGTGGTTTAGCAGGCTTTAGTATTGGAATTATGTGGGCATGCTTCCAGAGCAGTTGGAGATTGTTTGGTTACCATGGCATGTTAAATATTTGAGTGAGAGTTGCAATAGCTTTGGTTCGTAGGTGTTTGAGATGAAAATTAGATACTTGGTCTGTGCCGCTGCTTATGAATTTTTTAGCTTTTTAATAATTAATAATATTAAATACTTGTAGGGGAGTAAATGGGCTCTTCTTGATTGGAGTTTAACTTTTTAAGTCGTTTAATTGTTTTCTATTGGTGGAGATCGTGGGTTTATGGTTGATTTTTGAATAGTGTCACATCATGATATTGCATTGGTTTTTAGGGCTCGGAATTCTATTATTTTGTTTGCAAATAGCTTTGTTAGTTGGGGTGCGTGTGTGTGTGTGGGGTGATGTATTGATTTTTTTATTGTACAGAATATTTGTGTTGTTTTCGCTTTATAATTTAGAATATGGGTGTATTGCTTCCAATTTTCTTTCTGATTTGTGTCAACTAAGGTGTTTGTTCTATTGTTAAGGTCTGTGATTTGATTTAGATGTGCTAAGTTAGGTTGTCTATTTTCGCTGAGTTTCTTTTTTATTAGAGTGTCCATTTTTGGTGAGAAGTTGAGGTCAAATTGTTTGCAGTAGCCGTGTGGGATGTGTTCTTTGGATGCTTTGAGAATTATGCTATTGAATTGTTGTATTTTGTTGAGTAATGAAAAATTTATAATTTGGAATGATTCTAGGTCTAATTCTAAGCTTTCAGTATATGCCTGCTAGTTTGCTTTCCTATAATTGATGTATGTTTTTTTGAGTGTAGTTTGGGTGTTTGTGTTGTATTGTAATTAGAACCTTTCATGTGATCTGATGAGAGAACATGAAAGGTTTGCATTGTAGTGATACATGAATTTGGGGGGGAACAAAAGGTGATGTCTGATGAAGTGGGATCCTGGTTATGTTGTGGAGGTACTCGTGTAGGTTGATTTCTGTTATTTAGTAAACCAAGTGCATGTAAATGGTTTATGAGTACATTTCCTCTTGGTGTATGTGTGTGGGTATTGAGTCATGTAGGGTGATCAATATTGTGTCAAAGGAGAGAGGTTTGGAAAATAATATGCTGACAGTGTAGAGATGTGGATGGGGGATTAAAGATTGATTAGGTTATGTTTTTTATTGACCTGTATTTCTATTGATTGGTAAAAGAAAGCTTGGTCGTTGTTCAAAAGAATTTGTGTTTGATTTGTGGTTTTTCTGAATTGTATATTTTTATGTATGTGTGGTGGTTGGGATGGATTTTTATCCTGTCTAAGGGTTGTATAATTTGAAAATTCAGGGAGGTGTGTATTTTGTTTAAGATTAGACTCCTGTATAAGTGCTAAGGGTATGTTGCATTTAATTAGTGTTGCAGTTCTTTGTGTTCATTTTTTATACCATTTATGTTCAATTGAAGTATGTTGATGGAGTTATGTGGAATTTGGCTTTCTGTGTGTGATCTCCTCATAGATAGCAGGACCAAGTTGGGAGTAAGCATTGAGGGTTTGGAGGTTGGTGCACTTCATATGATGCTATTGTTGGCAGGAAGCTAGTCCTTGACTGCAAAGTTTATTGCATTTGGTAAAGGGGTAGGCTCTAGGACCGGGGTTGGGTTCTATGTCACCAGCCATCAACAGCAGCAGAAGATTCTGTGGCTTTGATCATGTAGATCATGTAGGAGGCAAGAAAAGTTGAATCCATTTGGAACTTGATTCCGACAATCCCATCCATCCACATCAGCAACATGAATCTGGGAGGGGCAACAAGGGAAAGCTCGCAATCATACTTCAGATAAGCTGGAATCATTAGGACCACCCGTATATATATATATATATATATATATATATATATATATATATATATATATATGTTTATATATATATATATATATATATATATATATATATATATATATATATATATATATATATAATGGTATATATATATATATATATATATATATATATATATATATATATATATATATAGTTATATATATATATATATATATATATATATATATATATATATATATATATATATATCGTATATATATATATATATATATATATATATATATATATATATATATATATATATATATATATATATATATATATATATAGATATATATATATATATATATATATATAATGTATATATATATATATATATATATATATATATATATATATATATATATATATATATATATATATATATATATATATATATATATATATATATATATATATATATATATATATATATATATATATATATAAAATATATATATAGTATATATATATATATATATATATATATATATATAAGTTATAATATATCTGTATATATATATATATATATATATATATATATATATATATATATATATAACACCTCACCTGAGAACCTTGTTGAGAAGAGTCATATTCAAAGTCTAATTCTTCCAGTTTTATTTCAATCTCAGATTTGATTTCCATTTTAATATTTATTTTAATGTAAAAATATTCCAAACAATTAACAAACTGAAAAAAGAAAAAGAAAATAACGACATATCCTGAAAATTGTCATTACAACTATTTAGAATAATTCAAAATCAAAGTCTTGAAAATATTAGTAGTGAATTATTTCTTAAAACTACGTCACTACAAATAATTGATGAAACTTCATTTCAAATAATCTTCTTTTGAAAACTTCTTATATTCCTTATGACTCATTCTAATATTTTAATTTTTTTATGCTGAAAATAACTAATATGTCTATATCGTGATGGGCATATGTTGTGAATGACTCTGCATTTATTTAAAGTCACATTGAACATACCATTGTGAAGGCTATTTTATGACAACTCATTTACAGTTTAGTACCTGGGTTCATTTTGAATCTCTCCTTAAATCATTTGCACTCTTGTGTATAATGTGATGCATAAAATTCTGTGAATCGGGACATTTTGATAAATGTCTTGATAATCAAAAATTTATTATCTTCAGAGGAATCCTATTCAATCAACAGTGCAGTAATAGGAGACAGATAAGCTCCCAGAGCAATCCAATCCATAAAGGAGTATTTTGCACAAAACTAATTTTTTCAAATGAAACGGTGAAGCAGAATCATACAAAATGCACCCACAATCTAATTTTCAGATCAGAAAGTCAAAAAATACCCTCGAGATGATTCTGCTAAAACCACCCACGATAGTCCTGCAAGTCTCCTTATAAGGTTGCCATTTTACACATATTTGCTACAGGTATTCTATATGAAACTTTAAAGCCAATCGTGGCTCATCACAAATCAAAGCATGAAGCTTATGAGAAACTTGTGAAATGTTTTGATTAAGAATGTGGACATGTCTTTAGTTGTGGTCCCATTAAAGTTAATATGATGAGACATTTAATTTTTATATGCATTTCTAAATTAATTGGTATTGGATCATATATTGCCTGCATAACCACAGACCAAGCCTGTGATTTCTCTCTCTTGTTTAGACAACTTGGAGTGAGAAAAAGTCAGCTATATTTCAACTTTAAAAAGAAAAAGATTGTAGTCATTCCAGATGTGCCACATTTATTTGAGCACAAGGAATGCCATTCAATATAACTTTGCTAAAATTCCTGAAGAGATTAGGGGCCCTACTAATGGAAGTATATATATATATATATTAAGGGTTATTATACATATATATATATATATATATGTTATGCTATTAGGAAGTATATATATATATGTATGTTATATATATATATATGTTGTTATATATATATATATATATATATATATATATATGTGGCGGAGAGGAAGTACACTGGGATCAACAAGTGTACCCGACGGTGAGGTACCTCTCTCCGCTCTTTCTTGTAGATAAGTTCGGAGAATTTTCGGAAGTCAAAGTATAGGAGATTACGTAAATGTTAGGTTTGTGATGTTCAAAGATAGTGGTTTGAAGGTCTAGTCAGCACAGCAACCACCTGACACCATCCGGGGTAATACGGAGCAGATTAGATTTTCTCCGTAACGGAGGAAGTTAGTTCAGGACTCCGTCGGCCTGCTGACTTGAATGACTTTCGAGGAGGATTGTGAACTTTGATATAAAATGTTGATACAATCTAAGATTTTTACCTAAAGGAAGATGTAGAATTATTTAGCTCGTTTCCCGGAGCTTTCTCGAAGATTAACCCGATAGAGGTCTCGAAGATTAACCCGAGAGGTCTCGAAGATTAAGAGTAACAATATAAAGCATCAAAATCAAGGATAGTGACACTCCGTAAAAAGTTTTATCTTTCCTAAATTTGCTCAGTTGAATATAGTGGGAGGTCTGTGAAAAGTTAATATATATCACAGTCCTACCCCAACAATATATAAATAAAAGATTATGATTAAATAGAATTAGTTAACCCTCGCGAGTACTCGTGGGTTAAATTTTACTATTTTGTCGAGCACAGACAGCTCTAGGATCAGAATCGAGAGTGGAAACCGAACGCTTCCAAATATTGCTCATGCATAAAATCAAGGGAATAAGAAATCCAGACTCAACAATTGTGAATAAATGATGACTTAACTGAATTTGACTGGAGAATAATTTCAAGTGGTGAGTATGATTCAGGAGAATACAACTATGCTGAAGTACTATTAAGGAGGAAGGAATCAGGCCAAATCCCAACGTTAGAATTGGCAGGGAGAGGGATCCAGATGAACCACAACTCCGAAACAACTCCAAGAAGAAAGATTCAGGATGAATTCCAACTTCAAAATAGCACCGAGAAAAGATTCACTAAGGAATCTCACTCAAGAGTATCAGCTTAAAAGAAAAGAAGGAATCCCAAGAATGGATCCCACAATTAGAAGATCAGCCCACAATTAGAAGATGATGGATTCAGGATGAATCCCAAAATAGAATATGATAGATTCAAGTATGAATCCCAAAATAGGAACGTAGTCCAGAATTAGAAGAAGGATTCAGGATTGAATCCCACAATCATAACGCCTTGAAGGATTCAGTGAATCCCAGGATTTGAACCCTGTCAAATATAAACAATTATTGGTATTTATACCATAATTTATATTTGCATATTTGACAGTTAAATGAAGTCACATATATCTATTCTATTAAGAAACATACCCTGATATATCCAAGAGGGGTTTCTTAAATGGGGATTTCAACGGCCTTCCAGCAAGCAACAAGATAGTAAACTGTAATAAGAGTCAAGTTTACTATCTGTACATTACTACAAATCTTACAGTTATTAATTAATAAAATCAAATAAATTTGCAGCACTGACCTCTGAGACAGCTAGAAAGGCTTATCAACTTCTTCTGTGTATAAATATTCAGCACAATTATATTTTTACTATCATCTGTGCTCCTGGTGCTATGTTTATCATTAAGTTTATAATATATCATTCATACATATAATCATAACAAGATGTACTAAAAAGAAGAAAACTGGTATAGTATCTATACATGTTATAAGGGTTTTTCAATAATTGAAGACATATAATAAATAATATAAAGTATCACAGCCTGGATCAGAAATGGAAACCATTCCAGACTGTATTATAAAAAACATTTCCGAGAATAAACAACACCAGAATAAGATAGCGAATTGCCAATTGACATCATGGATGCATGATCAATATCTTCCCCTTATATCCTCCCCCACTAAATCTAAACCCCCACTCAATTTTCCACGTCGTTCGAAGAAAGACGGGAGTAAAGAGTATAGAAAACAGCGCGCAGGGAAGGATACTCAGGACTCTCTACTAAGCTATGAATATTTACAAGATATATTTTTTTCAAGTTTATATACAGTTTTATTGTTAATTTTAGGTAAATTTTCACATTTATTCTTTAGGGATTCTAAGAATAAACGGTTCTAACAACAAAGAAAAATCAAGTTAAAGGGTTCCTTGTTGATATAATCCAACAACCAAGAAGAACTGGCAAAGATTTCCTGGGTTGATAGGGATAGATATGGAGGGTGACAATAGGTACTCCTTTATCAATGCTGTTATAACAAACTATCGATTGGTGTCGGCCTCTCTGACGGTATTATTATCTGTCCATTAGTATTTCTGTCTATAGATCCTGATTTTTAATAACTAACTGTTGTCAGTGAACGCGAAAGGTTTCATCGATAAATGCGAAACGGTTAAACACCCAACTGATAACTGGAACGGAGTTTG
>JABUQX010007808.1:2500-15000 GCA_015478945.1 Trachelipus rathkii
TCAAAAGTCGTTAAACGGTTAAAACTAAGAAATAGAGCTCCCTGCGATGGGAGCGCAATCCTATCTCCAATTTCTCAATTCAATCTTTACATCTGATATCCTACGGCCTCAAACTCTCCAACTCAAAAATATATAACCTACGCAGATGAGCATAACTATAACCATATCAAACCCCTCAGTACCCACTGCCACAAATCTCGCTCAGATTTACCTAAATCTGCCTAGAAAACTTAGTTTATCATCCAACAGAATGGTCGGCTTCTGCCTATGAAGTTATTAGTCACCGTTGATCAACGCACAGACAGAGACACCATCATCCCTCCATCTCATGTAACTACCAACTTCGATCCATTGCCCTTAAGCAAACACCTAAAATACTTCGGAAAAGACCTTGCGCCACCGATGTCACCTTTAAGAGCCACGATATCTAAAACATCATAAGTGTACGGAAAAAACTGAATGTCCTTGCGAACCGTTATGCTCCACATACTGTAGCAATGAAAAACCATTCACTGTCAAGAAAAGCTTTCAAGTAACAATTCTCAGAACTACAAATCAACTATGATTCAACAGTCTGGTATGCTCTAACCTCCCCGATACTATAGGAAACAAACTACAAAGAATACAAAATACCGCCCTACGTACAATTACGGGCTGCCTAAAAACCACCCCTATTCAGCATTTTTAAGTTTAAACGCACCACTGCAGCGAGGGCGCCGAGCCTTTTTCAAGGAGGGGGCGGAAAATAAAACATGGAAAAAAAAACCCACCCAGTGCCCCAGGCCTAGGTGTTCAAATCTCTCAGGTGAGGAGGCAGACGTGGGCTTTAAATGAGATGAAGATTTAATATAGTTTGGAAAAACAGAAGAAGGTAAGGGGAGTTCCACATAACAGAAGTGGGCTGGGAAAGAAAAGAGGCACCACAGAGCGAAAAGTCTGGGGTTCGTCAATACTCACGCAAAATTGCATGCGAGAGCCTGGCTACCTGCTTGTATTTGGCAAGGGCATAACGCAATGGAGGTGGAATTGCGGCGCGAAGCCCTCTCTGAGCATCTACCGCTGTAGTACCTATATAAAGAGATAGTGAGCCAACGTCACGTCGCAGAGATAGAGGGTCAAGAAAGTTTGAAAGTAGGGGAATAGTTTATTAGTTCCTCGTTAGCTTTTAGACTCAACCCTATGCGCATAGGAAAGGGTGGAGCCGGAGCCCCCCCCTAAATGTGAGAGCAGTACTCCAAAAAAGGGCGAATAAGGCCCTTTATAATAGCTGGAGCAGCTGTGCAGAGGAAAAATATTCCCGCAACCTGAACAGAACTCCCAGCTTTTTTGAGGCCATCTTAGCAAGCGCATGGTGAAATATAAGGTTGTCCAAGACATATTTTATTGTTTATGTGAAGGACCAATAATGTTTATGGTTATTTCAAGAGGATTGAGACGTTTTAGACGCGCGTTCGTAAGGAATATGAAGTTGGGGAGGTGTTTTTGAGAGGGAGAATTGTAGTAGAAGTTGGAGTTTTTAAAGAGTTGAATTTTACAAGGTTGCCGGTGACGCGCCACGAGGAGATCCCATCCAGAATTGCGCAAGGATAGAATTCGGAAAAGCTGAAGAACGAGGAGGCAACTCTAGAAGGGCAGAAAGAGGAGGCAGATTTGAAGGTGAGTAGAAGAGTAGGGAGGGTGAGTCATCGTCATAATGAAGGTGACAGGGTTGGAGTAACAGGCTGAGGAAGATCGTTGATGAAAAGTAGGAAATAAAGTTGGAGGATAGAACAGGACGGCTTGGCGGAACACGCGGCAAGTTAACAACGAGGAGGAAGGTCGCTCCATAACGAGTGCTGATCATAGAGTGGGGGGCGATGGAGAGAATCTCTAGACAGAGTAGCAAAGAGAAGGAGGAAACCCAAAGGAAGGGAGCTTGGTATGAGCAGCGGACCGCGTGTCAAAACCTGGTCAAAAGCTTTTGGATATGTAAAGCGGCCACGGACGCAAGACTGCCCCATGGTCCTAAGGGCAGAAGACTCATAAAATCAGTTTGATAGAAAGTATGTCAACCGAAGTTTGACCTCGAGCGACGAGAGGCTTTACTGATGATCTGAAAGAAGGGAATGAGACTGCGCAGATGATGGGCGCAGGAAATGAGGAGTTAAGAAAAGTAGTTTCAAGATTTTTAAATAGATATTCAAGTGAGAGGCTATAGGGGCGATAGTTTTGAAGATCAGAGCGGGCTATCCTTTTTTCGGGTGCTGGTTGGACATATGCGCGCTTCCAGCGCCATTGAGGAAAAGTATTAGTATTAAGAATAGAGAATAGAGTGTGAAACGAGGACAGGCGCGCAGCCTCAGATAGCACCTCCCTCAAAACACGGGGAGGAATGCCATCCGAGGCCACTAGCCTTCCTGGACGTTCATTAGATCTCAGAATCCCCAATGTTCACGATCATGTGTAATCACAGGTAAAGACATGGGAAACCTGAGAGGAGAAGGAGTGGAGGAAGAGATGGCCAGAATCGTGCCAGGGTAAGAATTAGATGAAAAAAGTGAGGCCCGGAAGAGATTGGCCTTTTCTAGAAGGAAGTTAGCTACAGGAACGGCGTCAGAGCGATAAGGGGAGAAAGGAAGATTTACAAAAGTTGTTTAGAGATGTTTTTGGCAAGGGGCCAGAAATTTTTATCAATAGGAGAGAACCAAGCAGGTTGTCTCACTTTCCTTTTAGGGGAAAGGTGCGCTTTAGCCTTGTCGAATAGTATCGCGCTGCAACGATTCCGAGGCAGAATGAAATGTTTTAGTAAGAAGTAATAGGAGAATGAGAGTTTTTTCCATGCCCGATAGCGCAATGTCTCTCTGGCCTGAATGGCGGCGAAGAGCAAGCTCTATCTAAGCCATGGGATTGTTTGGGGAGAAAAAGATTTTAGTTGAAGATGGAATTTGAACGCTGCTCATGGCCGCATTGGTGATTACTGGCCCCACGCCTTTTCAGTGGTAACCGAGGCATCTCCCGGAGAGATAAGGCAGGATTCATTCCAAGAAGTAGTTAGGGGCCAAGAAAACAAACGCAATTCCCTCCGCAATTAGCGCCGATTAAAGTGCCAGTAAATTACGTTTAGGGCATGGGGGAGCTGATTAATGAAAAGTAATTATAATTAAGAGGCTACTAAGATTGTGGTCATGAGTTACCGATGATAGGTGGAGAAATTTGTGTAATTTGATAGACGAGAAGGATAGTGGTGAAAATAAAGTGCCAAGCGTATTCATAATTGGTTAGGACGATCTAGAATTGTGTAGGTTCCTTAATTAACTGTTCGCAGTCGTTGAGAATGACTGTAAGTGTTTTGTGGCATCCTTGGCATGAAAGAGAGGCGAAAAGAATGCCTACGCGATCCGCTAACAGCCATCTCGATATGATAGGAACTCAATTCTACGGTCAGAGACTCTCGACCGCCTCTCACCCATGTAATAAGCTACCTACGGAACAGCACTATAGCATCGTTTAAAGATCCCTCGGCATCTTCCGATGCGCTCTACTACGGCCCTAACTTTTTAAGAACGTCCCCCTTTCCAATAACTTATTTCCTCTCATCAAATACATATTCATACATATTTTTAAGCGCAGCAATATCTCATAAACTTGCCGCCTCGCCAATCACCTCAATAAACTCCGCCCTCACCAATCAGCTCATAAACTCCCGCCCTCACGAAATATCCGTCTACACAATAGCACATTCCCAAGAAAGGATGGCAAAATCTCTTTCTAAATTAAGATCGGGCATCACGCACGGTTCTTTCAGGAAGCATTAATATATGGTTTTCGTGACCACAAGACACTCGCATCCGGCCAAGTCTGCCAAAGATGCTTAATTAGAAACCGAAACTTTCCGAAAGCACGCTGCCTAGGTTATGGTGCCGCACACGTAACTCCCTACAGAACAGCACTATGCAAGATTTCTTCGCTGAACAGAGCCTGTGGCTGCCGTCGGTGGAGGTTGCTTGGGTTTCGTGGAAAGTGACATAGACCTCCCAAATAAGGAGAGCTGCAAGGGCAAATATTATATATTTATTTATATATATTATATATAATATATATAGGGTTGGAAAAAAACCATGGTTTTTTTAAAAAAACGCGCAAAAGCCATTGGTTTTTTTAATAAACCAATGGTTTTTTTTGGTTTTTGGGTTTTTTTTTTTTATTTTGTTGGTTTTAATGTGGTTTTTATTTGGTTTTAATAGATTTTAAAAGGCAAAAATCACGTACTGGAAACTGTTATACACATGTGGTTAAGACATATTTTAAACTTCCTTAATAAATTTTTTTAGATTCTTAAATTTCAATTTTTTTGATAAACTGTAAAGCTGGTTAAATTATTAGTTATTTTTTTTGAGTTTTAGCTAAACTCATACAGTAAGAAAATGAAGAGGGGTTTCTTGAAAGGATATATCTAATTAATTGTAACGGAATAAAACTATTTACTATATTATTTTACAAGAAAAAAAAAAGAAAATTGAAAAGTATTATTCAAATTAATCAAAAATAATATTACCAAAGAATATTATTTACGGCTAAGAAATTTTGAATACTAGGGAATATATATATTATATATATATATAATAATATATATATATATGTATATATATATTTAAACTATATTATTCTATGATAATATAGATTTTAGATGTATATTATATATATTTATATATATAGTATATAAATAGAGTAAGAGTGGAGATAGAGAGAGGAGAGAGAGAGAGAGAGAGAATAAGTTAGAGAGAGAGAGTGGAAATTAGAGAAGAGAAAAAGAAAGAGAAAGGAAAGAGAAAGAGAAGAGGAAAAAGAGAGAGAGAGAGAGAGAGAGAGAGAGAGAGAGAGGGAGAGGAGAGAGTGAGAGAGAGAAGAGAGAGAGGAGAGAGAGAGAGAGATTCATCATTAAAAGGGTCGAAACTAAAGTTATCCTTAAAATATCAATCCAATAACAAATTTCAATGCGTTTAGCTGTTCCGAAACCTATTTTCTAATGTTGCTGGTGGCACAAGTCCAAAGTTTGAAAGGATACCGCTTTTCAACATTAGGCAGTTGATGAAGTTGCTGGACAACATGCTTATTATTTTCCTATATGACCTTCTCATCTAATTTTTCTTGAGAGATGCTTGTACCAAGATGGAGGAGTCACTGCTGACAACAGAGAGCTGCATCAAATGGGTGAGGGCTTTTATGGAAATGTAGGAGAATTGCTCTTAACTTTTATTCGCATAAATCCACTGCTTGTTGAAGTATCATCTCGTGGAAAGACTGTGGTCTGATATGCTTGGGTTAAAAATATATGCCAATAGAGTGAGCTTCTGTTACTGCCGGATGATACCTTTTTACCTTTGCTATAAATCTTGTCTGTTGAGTGGTGGATTAAGCTTGTTCTAGCTCCATATTCATATTTTTCCAAAAATATATTTACGATCATCACTCAGTTACAGTCATTGCTTTCTGCCTTGGTTGATGCTGTGGAAACAGCACTGCCACAAATCAAGTTTTATTTGATAAGTCTTTTGAAATGTGGCGTCGATGGGTAGAAAATGAAATTTCCTCAAAAGCTCGAAACAAGAATCATGTTTTTAACATGTTAGATATTTAGCAATGATTAGTATATATATATAATATAATATATATATATTATATATATATATAGTATATATAAATATATGATATATATATATATATAGTATATATAAGTTAGTATATATATATATATATATTAATATATATATATGATAAATATATATATATATATATATTTATATATAATTCATTCTCACATAATATAAAATAGCAAGAAAATTTTTTTATTGCCTTTCAGTTACTCTTCGATTAAAAAATTGAGAAAACCATATCAACATGCTAAAGAAAATCCTTCATTAAAAAATACATTTTTTAAAATAGTTTTGTGCATGGTTTTTGATGGTTTAAACCATTGGTTTTTTTATGTGGTTTAAACCCATGGTTTAAACCATGGTTTAAACCGAAATGGTTTAAACCATCCCACCCTATATATATATATATATATATATATATATATATAGTATGATATATATATATATATATAGTATGATAGTATATAGTATATATATATATATATATATATATATATATATATATATTATATATATTATATATATATACTATTTATTATATATATATATATATATATAGTATATATAGTATATATATATATGATATATCCCCATTTGATGCTGCCCAGTCATGATTTTAATTAAAATGAGTTTTAGGACGATTTTATTTTGGTTTCTATATATGTTTCAAGTAAATTTTAAGATGATTTTAATTTTTTTTTTTTCATTTTTTGGAACATATCTTTTTTATTTAGGAAGAGTTAGGTGTAGGATGAAGTCGTTGAGATTAGGTAGGTTTTAGACAGTTAAGTTGATTAATCTTTGCTTGAGGTTAAGTTAGGCGCTTAATTTAGCGTTAGGGTTACTAGTAGGGTTAGGTTGAAGTTGTCGTGAGATTTAGGTTAGCCCAAAAATGGCCAAAACTGGGTAAAGAAAAAGTGTCAAAAACGTTTATGCATTGAAAAAATCATGTTAAAATTCGCTTGAAACAGTATAGAAACTCATCAAGAAAATCGTTCTAAACTTATCTTTTAAAGGGTTTGACTGGAGCGAGATGAACCAATTTGTTCATAATATAGTATATAGTATATATATATATATATATATATATATATATATAATATAGATATATATATATATGGTATATATATATATATATATATATATATAGTATATATATATATATATATATTATATATATTTATATGATATATATTATATATTTAATAATTATATAGATAATATATATATATATATATATATATATTATATATATACTATATATATATATAATATTAGTATATTATATACTATATATATATATATATATATATATATATATATATTTAATATATTATAAATATAATATATATATATATAGTATATATAGTATATAGGTATATATATATTATATTATATATATAGTATGATATATATATATAATAATATATATATATAGTATATATATATTTCATTTATCTTCTTCTTTCTTCCCGCCCCCGGCCACACACACCACAGACACACATATATAATATATATATATATAGTATATATATATATATATTAGTATATTATATATATATATATATATATATATATGATAGTATATATATGATATATATATATAGTATATATTATATATATTATATTAGTGATGCAGCAGATGTAATTTTTTCGGCATCCGCGAATGGCGGATAGCGGTATGCAGATGTTTGGATTTTAATATCCGCGGGATGCGGATGCGGATGCGGATGTTTTCTCTTTGGCACTCAGAAATTATATAGTATATATATATAGTATATAAGTATAATATATATATATATATATATATAGTATATTATATATATATAATATATAGTATATATATATATATATAAATATATATTATAATATTATATATAGATATATATACATATATATATATATATTTTTTATATATGTAATATATATATATGATATATTATCATATATATATATATATGTTATATATATATATATATATCTATATTTATATGATATAATATAGTATATATAATATATATATATATATATATATATTAATTGAGTTTCAGCGACAATCTATTAATATAATTGTGTTACCCAGGGTAGAACAGGACTGGGGAGCACGGCAACTCAAATGCACCCAGGACCAAACGCCTTCCCGCAACCTTGCGCCCTTAATGAAAGAGATTTTTGCAATGGATTATATACTTTTTGGACGCTCTAGTATTGAAATTCAAATATAGGAAAGTTGGGCTTGAGAAACATCAATTTTTCTGCTGAAAGCCCAGCATTGCTAAATACTTCTCGAACTTGGAACATAAGTTGTAGGACAGGCCAAGTATTTCTTGCAAGTTTTACTCAAGCGTGGGTAAAACATTTTTGCTTTAACTTTCCACCAATTCGTGATTGGATTATCATGTTGAATCTATTCCGTTTTTCTTGTTGATAGTTTTGCAATCTATTTGCAGCTACATCTTTTGGGGTATGTGCGTGTTGTTTTTTTCATCACTAATGGACGGTAAGAAATTCTTACCGAGTGAGATATGTTATTGAATTTACTTTGTAGAAGGTGTTGGTTCTGTAAGGTTTCGTTTTTTTACCTTTTAATGGTGGCGAATGTAATAAGACTGGTTCGGATTTGAAGTTTGTTCAACAACTGGCAACACAAAGTAAACGATTAACTTGTTCTAAATATTGTTTACCAACAAAATTGCCTTTATAACGGGGATCTTAAAGTAAGTTGCAATATGTAATGAAGGTGCATTAATTTCCACAGAACAAAGCGTTTTACTAGATCTAGGTTAATTACATCCTTACATTCTTTTAAATCTGAACATGCTAATTCTTCCATTGAGATAGATGGTTCAAAAAGCTTCCTTTGGCGTTGAGATTAATGGGTTATTAGCATCGGGACAGATAGCTGTAGAGGCGCTGATGATTTTGGCATCCCTAGCAAGATGGTTTCAATGGCAGGGATGGCAATTTTGGTGATTTTTTTGATTTTTTTAAAAAAAAAATCAATTTTGTGATTTTTTTTTTAGATTTATTTGATATTTTTTGATTTTTTTTTAATTTTTGCGTAACGTCCACGCGAAATTAATATGCAAGTGACAAATACTAAATTACTTAAAGTTTTAAATCTGAAAAAATAAAAAAAATAAAAAAAACAAAATAAATCAAAAACTTTTATTTATTGTATTTTTTTAAAAAAAATCGGAAATAAAATCACGCAAAATTGGCCATCCCTGGTTTCAAATAGTTAATCCAGGTGTGACATGATGTCATTTTCCTGCATTAATAATAATGTAACGTTTGGAATAGCGAACGTGGCGTACGAATCAATCGGTTGTTCAAAAGTACTTCTTTTCAATTATATAATGAGTGCACTTTTTGGGGTAAGTTAAAACTTCTTTGATTACATTAAGACATGGAATATCAAGCCGTTTTCGAATTGCCTTCAACTCATGTTCAATTTTCGATATTTCGGTTTGCAGTTTCATCTTAGGTATTTTTATTATATAAATTATTTATCAAATCTCGAATTAACATGCCGCGGCAACATCACGCAGGGCAAAGCCGCGGACGCCGATGCGGAAATGCGGATCTTTAATAATGTGCGGATGCGGATGTGGATGCGGATGCACCATATATATATATTAGGTATAGTATATATATATATATATATATATATATATATATTTATATATATATATATATTATTATATATATATATATATATATATATTATAATAGTATATATATATATTAATATATATATATATATGATATATATATATATATAGATATCGGAGTGGCGTACTTTGAATATTATACTTGGGTAGGATGAATAGTATATATTAAATAATATAATATATAATATATAATGTTTTGAATATAAATTTTTCGTCCAAATAATGTATAATAAAATATATATATATATATATATATATATATATATATATATTATTATATATATATAGATATATATATATATATAATATATATTAATTAATAAAATATAAGTTTATGGTATATATTGGTTTTAATAAGAAATGTTTGTTATAGTAGGTATTATATTATATATTATATATATATTATATATATATATATATATATATATATATATATATAGTATAATATAATATAATATTAGGGTATATATGATATAATATTATATGTATATATATAGTATATTTAATGGTCCGTAATTTGATTTTAAATTACTGTCATTCGCCACTTGTGGCCAGTTTTCCTTTTGGGTTTTGATGACTGGATTCGCCGAGTGGTGAAGGGGGCGACCTTAATTCAAGGGAATTGTGAATGCATTAGTCATCGTTATTTCCTTTTAAAATTTTGTAAATAATAATCCTAATGATCACTTTTATATAAAAACTAAAATTTATTAATAAAAACTTGCTCTGAGAGTCGGTGCAATTTTGCACCGAGAAATTTCAGATTTCAATACCGTAGTCTGATAAAGGCTCATAAGAGTAAAGTATCCCTTATAATTGGGCTACGCCCTTGAAATTCACAATATTAATTCATTTAATAATAAATAGTAAAAGTCCCAAGTTTGGGACCCCTGGGTTACCTGTAACCCCTAAAAATGGGGTTAGGGGCTGGAGACCCCCCCCATATCATTTTTTGTTAAAAATTTCACCGGATTCTTCTTATTCATGTCAAAAACTATTATCATACCAATTTTCAGCCAAAAAGAATGTATATTTCAATGTATATATATATATATATATATATATATATATATATATATATATATATATATATATATATATATATATATATATGTATATATATAGTATATATTTAGGTATAGTATATATAGTAAATAACCTCCTCCTTCCACAAAATTGAGAAAAATGAAACTGATACAAAAAAAACCGGTTTACATTTAAATTCCTTTTGACAACGTTTTGAAATTTCAAACTTCCCTTAATTATACAAAAGAGATAGAATTACAATTTTGATTAAATTTTATATTGTTTTCAAAGTAATAGTTTTTAATAATTATAAACATTTCAAGTCACCTGAAAAAAATAGGCTTTGAAACTGGTGAAATGTCACACTTAGAAATTTTTCTCTTCCCCCTAGCCACTTCGGTTCCTCATAAATGTCAGGCTTGATTTATAGGTCAAAATGGTCTTAAGACATTCCTTTTTTTACTTGTATAAATGTCATTGACCTTTTCGAAATGAAAGGTCAAGTTTTTTTAGGTCAAAAAAAACCTATTTTTCTATATTGAATTGTGACATATTTACGTCAAAGTTATAGCCGAGAGAAAATAAAATTTATACGCAAATTAAATCAGAAAGAACACTGGTTGTTTGATTATTGTTAAAGATTGGTAATTATGCATGAATCTACAAAATTACAGATTATTAAGTAATTTTCTTTATGGAAGTAATCACGGAGTTAAACAAACATGTTGATTGTTTGGCAAAGGTTTCCTTTGTAACTTCTAATGATTTTTACTAATAAAATCTAAATTAGCGTTAATTCAACAAATTTATTTTATTTAATATATAGGTTTTTAAATTTGCTATCTTTTGATAGTAAATTTGTTTTTAATAACATCATTTAATTCAAGTGATGTTTATTGTTTGATTATTGCTTGATCGTAACTCGTTTTCGCGTCTCTCTATCGGAGTATATAAGGAAGCGATCGAGACCGAGAGGATTATTCTCACTCTTAATTACTGCACGCTCAGTAGACTCTGTCCCATATTTTGCATTTCCGAGTCGAAAGAAATTCTACGAGATCATTTTCAATGCAGTATCGAGTAGCTTAACATCTTTCATCGAGGCCTATCCTTAAGACGGGTCTCTACCTTTCATATTTTAGAGGTTCCGCGCCATTTTGGAGGCGTCTTACCGATGTTTAATTTAGGGCTGTTTTGATTCTTTTTTTTTATAAATCAACAGCGGAGAATTGAAAACCTTCCTTCCGTTAAATGGTGATTTTAGGAAATTTGTGTAGGTATGTCATCATAAAGCCTTCTGGACAAATTGATAGGACCCCATTAATGGCTATTAGCCCCCCTTCTCCCCTATTTCAGATGTTAGCAAAAAGGCAATAGTTTTTGTTTCGTATATATATTAACTTTTGATAAGTGTTTTGATATTGTATAACAAATCAGTCTCTTCTTGTTGAGTTGTTCCAGTCAGAAATAATTCAACTTGAACAGTGGACCCACGAGTTGTTATACAATATTGATACATTTCTTATAGAATAGTTCTCAAGGTTGAATTAAATTCGATTGGCCCACGTTTTTTTAGTCATTCGGTTTTCATCACTGAATATTAAAAATCCGCGTCAATCACCTTTCAACCTAACTTTTTTATTTCGTCTTAAATTTAGATGTCCAGTTTTATTGATAGGTGGAAGAAATCTTCGAGGTTTTTATCTATTCTTTTATTCTCCCTCTTTTTTCGGTGAAAGCTTAAAAGTATGATATTTACACACACCCTTTTTTTTCCAACGTGATGTACACTGAATTTTTGTTTATTTTTTTTATACATGCAAATATTTAAAATCGCACTCAAAAAAGTAAGCAAAAAAGCTAAAGGGAAAAATTGAAAAGTAAAAGATTTTGGGAAAAATTTAATATAGAGTGAATAAAAGTAAACAAAAACGTAGAAATTGAAAGAGTAAAATTCATCGTAAAAATGTCATTGTAATATTCCCCATTTAAATATTGTAATTGGAAATCACTCCTTATATATATATTTTTGTTAGAAAATATACATAAACCCATAAATATTTATCAGAAAATAATAGAAAATTAAAAAATAAAAAGTGTCACGCGGCTTCAATGTCACGCGGCTTCAATGTCACGCGGCTTCAATGTCACGCGACTTCAATGTCAC
>JABUQX010007808.1:25000-59805 GCA_015478945.1 Trachelipus rathkii
TATTTTTTCTTTCTTTACTTCCAGTTCTCTGCATATCATTTTCAGTCACATTCTCTTTTTTCTTTGTGAACATGTTTCTTTTATTAAATTCAAGCATTCTTCCTTGTTCCATTTTCCCTCATTGACCTCTTTCGTCATGTCACGTCACGTTCTCTCTCTCTCTCTCTCTCTCTCTCTCTCTCTCTCTCTCTCTCTCTCTCTCTCTCTCTCTCTCTCTCTCTCTCTCTCTCTCTCTCTCTCTCTCTCTCACACACACACACAAACACAAACGCACACACACATTCATACACCCACACATGCTCATCATTTCGACTCTTATATTCGATATCAATTTCAGGCAGAAAAGATTTTATAAAACTTGCCGACCTTCTCAACGTAGAAGTGATGGAAGTGAAACATGATCCATCTTTTTGCGTTAAACATTTTCCTTTCTTTTATAATTCAAAATTTTCTCTCCATATCCAGAAACTTGTTAAAAGCAAGTAAGTTAATTTTGTTGTTTATGATTTAAACTATATAAACTGTAGCTATATGTTAAATCTAATACCCAGACAATAGAAAAATTAACACAAATGTCTTAAATAACTTATTTGGTATGGGGGTATCATATAACGTATTATGGCTGGCCTAATTGACGGGTTTGGGATTAGTTATTAATTAAAGTTAAACTGAGTACTTTAAAGATGACTATAACCTTGCTAAACTATTTGCAATGTATAATTAGTATTTACTTTAGCTATAGTTTTTGATTTTGTAGAATGTGGTGTATATATTAGCATTTACTCTGTGTAAGATACTGGCACACCTTATGGTGCGGCTGTCTGCCGTGTATTTTTAGGCGTATTCGTTTTGCATTTGCACTTACGAACGGTAAGAAATGTTAGAATTTGCGTTAGTTTTTGTCAAATTTAGCGCAAAATCGCAAGAAATGCTTACCAGACGTAAAAAATTTCCCTAATTCTGTAAGGTCGCTATTTCCGGTGAGTAGTAGGAATATTCCGGACGACCGAGAAACCCAAAAACCCACCCAACTGAAAAACCTACCTGTTCTTTTTGACCTTCACTTTTGGGCCTTGACCTTTTTGGGCTAAATTTTCTGCCTGGCCTTTTTGGGCTGCGCCTTTTGACCTTTACCTTTCGGTAATATTACAGTCTTCATGATGTTTATTAGGTATTTGAATCCTATTTTGAACTAATTTTACAGAACCCTGTTTTTAGAACCTAATTAGAACCTAATTTTCAAATAATACTGAGGTATCATGAGTCATTTTATTGATTTTGGCACCCTAATTTTTAGCAACCCAATTTTTCATAGCTGATTTTTTGTATTCCTTCGAAGGTTGTATAACAGTTACGTAACAGTGATTATATTCTCCCTATTTTTACGCCCTAATTTTTTTCGACCATGATTCATTTTGCCCAGTATTTTGATCTTCATTTAGAGACTTAGCCGCTGCGATGTCTTAACCTTGTTTGACCATGATATTTAGGCCGGTGCTGCCGCCTTATCATGGGTCATTTGGCCCACGCCAATTTTTCACAGCCACTCGTGCCCCACCCGTCACATATTTCGTTCCTAACTTGAACAGTATGCTTGTGGAACTATCTATACAGACATTCACTATGCCGCTTATACACACATTCACTATGACACACACACTCACCGCAAATCCTGCCGCCACATTCTGCATGTTCACGTACAGCTCCCATTATACTAGTGCTCATGAGGTCATTTTATTACCTAATTTAAGGCGATGTGTTTTTCGCTTTGCCTAATTTTGCTTAACCCTTTTGTATTCTACGGTACAATTTTGATGCCTCAGCATTATTGATGCCCCAACTTTGATACCTCAACTTTAATGGTTCCCAATCACCGCAAAGGAGTATCTAGTGATGTTCTATTGTAGTGTTCTATGAGTATTAGATGAGTGCCAGTTGAGTTCTAGTCAGTGCCAAGTGAGTGCCAATGAGTCTCAAGTGGGTACCAATAATTGCAAGTGAAGTTCTGGGTGCCAGTGAGTGCTTGCTCAGTGCCAGCTAGGTGCCACTTTTTCAAACACTTTGGCCTCCTGAGCCTAGAGCCAATAGCCCTAATATGGTGTCTACCCCTAGGTTATAAGGAATCGAATGGTGTACATTACAATCTGCTAGAAGATGCTTCCTACTACAGGATTATTTTTATAACATAGCATGACCGATGTATATCTAAAGAGGTTACACGATTGGGACGGTGACCCTCAAACGTTTCGAGTCCAGTGCGTCCGCAGGTGAACACCGTCGCTTGAAACCACCCGCCGCGTATATAAAACAATATTTCCGCCCGCCGCGTGCTCCGCGGTGCAATATTTCCGCGTAACCGCCACGTGCGCCCGCAGGCGCAAAAATTCCCGCGAACGAAAAATGTGATATCAATGTAAACTATTCAAAGAATTTCATTTCAAATATACTACGAGTCATTCATTTTTGCTACAGTGTTTTATTTATTAAAAACATGTACTTTACCACTATTAAATGAAAATTAAATCATTAAATCAAAATAAGGGGTGTTATTACTACTAACACCTAGGGGATTAGTATGCTTTTGTTTAACTACTGTTTCAACTCTCTGCTTTACTGCTTTAACTCATATACATTATACATGCAGTAAATCAATCATCCATCAGGTGTTACATAACCTAGGATAATCATGCTTTTGTTTACTGCTTTACTGCTTTAACTCATGTTTTATACTTTAACTCATGTTTTACTGCTTTAACTTTCTGCTTTACTGCTTTAACTTTCTGCTTTACTATTTTAACTTTCTGCTTTACTGTTTTAACTCACCATAAATACACATAAAGCAAATAAATCAATGTAAATCAATAGAGGTGTTTACCCCCTAACACCTAGAGGGGATTAGTATGCTTTTGTTTTGCTGCTTTGCTTTAACTCTGCTTTACTGTTTTAACTCTTATATTTATTATTAACATTATCTTCTTTTTTATATTTTTATTTTTGTTTAATACTTTTATTTATTATTTCTATTTTATTTTGTTTAAAAATTTTTATTATTTTTTTTTCTATTTTATTTTTTAATTTCTTCTTTTTATTTTCCATCATAAAATTAAAACACACCAAATTTCTATTATATAATATTTATTTATCAAAATTGTAGAAGGCATTTATTAAACACTTTATATATACAGAGTTTTTTCGGAAGTAAAAATCGCGTTTTCATTTAAAGCATTTACTATAATCATAAAATATAAAATCGTTGACATACAAATTTTTAACATCAAAATTTGCAAGTTTTTAAAACATACATTATTTAAAAATATATAATAAATAAATATCAATACACTCACATAAATTGAATATAAGGGTTGAACAGAGGGTAAAGACATAGTTTTACGGCTTGTTTAACCCATATTTTTATAAGATATCAATGATTATTCAATACCAGTTGTAAGTTCAAAGGTCAATTGTAGACGATAAAGCATATAAACTTTGATCATGTCCTCGTTGGGGTGATGTGACGAGGCAATGCATTGAATATGGCAGGTATCCTTCTTCAACTTTACAGAGTTTATTTCATTAATAGCGAACACTCCTAAAAAGCGGGTTCATTTTTAAACACCGAATTTATTTCCTCTTCATTCATCTTTAATAATTCAAAAGTACGTTGCGTACTCGGTCAATTTCAATAAGTTTGAGGATGCTCAAGATAGACCACTACAGTGATGGGTGATTGTAGACTCGACCCAAAAGAGAGACTTAGTCCTAAGGTGCCCTTTCTCAAAATGTTTAAATAGTAGGCGTTACCAACTAGAAAAGGTCTGCGAGTAAGATCATAGGCGTATAAATTACTATTCTTTGCATATTCTTCAAGTTTAAACCTGTTCCGCTATCATTACATGATACAGTATTGGCTATTAAGTCTGTAAAAAGGTCGAGTACAGAGAAGTAAGATTCTCGTTGTATAACATTTCAAATAAAATCACGGTTGACCATTCACATGTAAACTGATACCCCTAAGTTCGAAAGGTGTGAATTTATAGGGTGACTTTTTATAATTCCCGGAGTAGGCTTCATGTTCCACAATCTCTATTATTACTTTCTGTGGTAAATTTCCGTTACAATGTTAGGGATATTGATACTCGATAATCCTTGAGTGAAATTAAATATCTTGGTTTCAACTCTCTTAATAGGGTACTTAGCTGTAGTATTCAAAAGCGAATTTTCAATTTCCAAATGACGCTGTGGTGATATTTCACTTTTCTAACATAGAGATAAGCCTCCAACAGTTTGAAAACAGGTTCAGGACATACAGCTGTAGCAGTAGGCTTACTTTTTATTTTAAGAGCAAATTTAGGATTTGATCGTGATAAAATCTAGTATCTACAGATGGTAGAATGAGTCTTTCTTGAGAAAAGATATCGCCATTTAATCGACCGTAAAATTCATAAGTATTATTTATGACTTTAGCTGCTTTATCTATATGTGCAGCCTCGTCTTTGAAACTATAAAAACCACATGATTTGAGATGAGACTGTTTAGCATCGTCTGAATAATTTAACAAATGTTCTATATAGCTTCTATAAGGATAATTAGCCGCTGATGCACCTAGTGAAGTTCCGTTAAGATAGACTTCAAGCTGGGTGAAACATGTATACAGGAAATTTGATTCTGTATATACTATATGGTCATCACCCTAGGAAGATCTGTACCATCAGGTTTTGTCAATTTCGTTTTTACATATAAAAACACATTAGAGGGGTCTAGGTATTGATCAGAAGTGCCTGGAATATTGAACTCTAGAGGAACATCTGTATTGGTAATTAAATGCAGAGGATTAATACTGATAAAGTTGGACTCGCTAACGCTAATCTGTGTAGGGTTCATTGAGAAGAGAATTCACTCTTACAACAATCAGGACTAGAAGGATGAAGGAAATGCATCTTGCATGTGCGAGCTCTGGCCGTATAATGAACATTTTCATGAAAAACCTTACTTATATACACACATCGTATAAAAGTTATCAGTTAGTAATAGTAAATACATCAATACATTTTTTCTTTAGAGGTTTTTTCCGCTTAGTCTTTTTCTTTATGACAATCTTCTTGATCCCTCGACCTTGTCCTGACATTTTACGTCTTATTTTACGCTTAACATCATCCAACATCTCATCTGAAACATCGGCTATACGTCTTTTTAATGCTGTACGAGGATTATTTCCTGCAGCTATATCTTGAATAGTATGCAAACCTGTTCTTATAGCTTTTTTACCTATATATTCCCCACCTCTCCTGAGTAGAGGCCTTGCACTTCTCCATAGCTTGGCAAAAAAATCCACCAAGGCCATACCCTCTGCATTTTTGTTCCCTGAACACCCTTTCTTCGTCCATTATTACAGGAGTATGCTCTTATACTATCTTTACACTGTTAGAAGAGTATGTTAAGGAATGAAAAATATATCTGACTACACCTCTTATATATTAGCTAATATCCACCATATTACATCTACTTCTTTCTAATATGAACTTTTGTAATGCACTTAAACATGTCTTAAAGGGAAAAGGATTTCCTTCTACATCTTTTATATGCACGCGTACAGAGTCAAAATTTGATCTATTCAGGGTAGATAATGAACATTATGGAATGTTATAACTTTACTCTCTTTGGGAAAATATACTACTCTAAATAAAGAGCTTTAGTATTACCTACATATTGATGAAGCAAATCGAGTACTGCATTATACATGTACCCCATCCGAGATGTAATCATCAGATGTAAACATACATGAAATAATTGATCAATCAATATGTAGGGTAATGCTGAAGCTCAACATTAAGAGTAGCTCTTCAAAAGTAAAGTTGCTGTTCTACACTTCTGAATAGATCAGAATTGATGCATTACATATAAAAGATGTGAGAGAAAAATCCTTTCCCCTTTACATACGGCGCATTGTTATGCAAAGTTCAAATTAGAAAAGCAAGTCGTAATCTGGAGATAATAAAATATATATATATGTAAGGTGGTCAGGTCTGTTTCGTTCTTAACATGCTCTGCAGTGTATGGTATAGAAAGATACTCTGTAAATGGTTGAAGAACGATTCAAAAGATAAGCGAAGAAGTATGACATGATGAATTTTTGTAAGCTATGGAAGAGAGATAAGCCCTCACCGGAGAGGCCAAAATATACTGGGTAAAAGCGCAAGGTTTGCGCACTATTCAGATATTGCTGCGGGAAAATAGCCGCAAACCTGTGCGAAAAAGGCGCTATAACCGATGTTTCAGCAAGCAGCAGCAAGTCGTGGGTTAGTCAGAAGAACCATCATGAACTAAATGACTTTAAAGAAAAAAATGTATTAAATCATATTTTCAGCTGTCCCAAAAGCTGTGCTATACGATATTATCATATATAAGTAGATTTCATGGCTGATTCGTACCGGCCAGGCGCATCACGCCACCGTACATTTCGCCATCGCTTCGGTCTTTGATTGTGCAAATGGTGGTATGGCGCGGAGCCCAGCGTGCGGCTGGCCTATCATCTCTGCGTTCCAGCTGCGGTGTTCCCTCTAGGCCAGGCACTGTTTAGCGCTAGACACCAATATTGTTTAATGGCCAAAAACGAAGGCCAAACCTGATGTTACGTCTTCTACGGTGATGTTCCGCCTGTACAGAATCAAGGCACTCCCGCCAGCTTGAAGTCGCTAACGGAACTTCGGTATCAAGCGGCTAATTAATCTTGTAAGCTATGCCAGTGTTGTTAAATCTTGAACAGTCACTAGCTGATCTCTCAATCGTATTGTTTTGCAACTTCAAAAGATGGCTACGTAAAGCAGCTAAGTCTCAAATAGCTAACACAAATTTACGTTATTAAATGGGTATAACAAATTCACCAAATCTGCCGGTACGCGTTAAATCTGGTTAAATCTAGATTTATGCCCAAAACAAAAAGTAATATACTGACATTGTCAGAACTGTTTTCAAACTGTTGGAAGACGCGTCGAAAGTGGTATACTACAGCGTCGCCGAGGCGATTCGCTTTCACAGCAAATACTAATGGGTTGAAGCAGACAATTTCGCTCAGCTTTATCGGCGTATCAATAATATCCCTAACATTAATGACCCCAGGCCACAGAGATTGTGGTGCAGCCTCAGTTACTGAAAGTCACTTGTTAAATTATCATTTTATGTGGTGTTTACACACTGGACGACGATAATGCACATATCTCTGGCTGAAGGCAGATGGAGTTTAAATCTTGAAACCACCAGAATGGCTCGCCTGTCTTGCTGCGAACACTTCGGCTGGCATATCGGCGGCCCACGAGAAGAGGCACCCAGGACAAGTCACGGGTCGGTCTGTGTGATGGCGGCATCAGCTCATTGAGTGACCAGCAACATGCTTTGATTGTAAGATGGTGAGAAAATAAATTGATGTTTAAAATGAACCTCACTTTAGGAGGTGTTCATGATGGCAGTAAACTGAGACGGAGAAGATACACCTGGGCTCTGACCATTTGCCTCGTCTGAGACATTAGTTTCCGTTACTAGAGCAAAAGCGCACTGTTCACATATTGATTAACTGTTTAAATTCTGTGATAATAATTATACACTATTTTAAAATATAATTCTATATTTCAATTTATGTGGAGTCTATTATTTATTTCATTACTATTTTTAAATGGCTGTATGTTTTTAATAAACAACAAATATATTTGATGCTAAATGTCAGCTGTTTTATAGTTTCTGATTATGTAATAAATACTTTAAAATGAAAAACGCGATTTTTTCCGCTCAAATATATATAAAGATTTTAATAAAAATTTCGTACAATTGTAAAATAAAAAAATGTTTATATAACAGAAATTCTGTGTGTTTTTATTCTTAAATGAAATAGAGCTAAGATTAATCATACTAATATTTATTAAAAATAATAAAGGAAGATGAATTCACTGATATGATAAATAAAACATTAAAGCACAAAAATAAAAATATAAAAAAACATAATGATCAATAAATGCTATGATTAAAAAAAATAAAGCGAAAGACAGTAAAAACGAAGCACACTAAATCCCTAGGTGTTGTTACACCTCTATTGATTTACTGATTTACTGCTTTGGTGTATAATGTATGGTTTAAAAACAGACGAAAGTTAAACAATGCGCGAAGTTAAACGATACTTTGCTTTACAAGTGATTGCTGTAAGCTATGAGGTTAAGCTGTCGGCTGGTAAGGCAGCGCCTGCTCCAGGTGAACCCAGGTAACACCTCATTGATTTGCTGATTTACTGCTGGGTATAATGCTATATGGTAAGCGTTAAACGAGGGTAAGCGGCACGGTAAAACAAGCGTATATCCTATGGCTTCTTGCACTATTGTTGCTGATTAGGTAGCCAATGAAACATATGTTTAACAAAGGGCTAAACCACATTGCGGTAAATGGTGACCATAGTATATTTGAAACGAGTGCGGCTGGTTTACGTTATCATGACCGCTAGTTCACCGCATGAAACTAGATCTACTAACATACCTCAAACTCTGCGCCTGCGAGCGCACGCGTGGCAAAATATGCGCCTGCCAGACGCCCGCGACAACATTTCGCGACATTGTTCTGGACGCGGACGAACCGGAGGCAGTTGCGATGCTGTCAATATTTTGAGATCTTGCTGTTACCAATAATGCTATGAAAGTGAACAAAAATACCTTTCATTCCAGTGAAGCATTCTGGCGAAAATTGGCAATGTGCATTCATTCCTCCTTTTGCCCGGCCACCTGGGAGGTAATTTACACCTTATTGGGGGCGATGGCCGACTAAGACGAAAAAAGTGACGCCGGTGGCGCCTGTAACCTCATATGTGTGGCGCTCGCGACTCTGACTCGCGGCGCACCGTGGCACTCGCCCGGCACTTTCGCACGGCTCACCTGGCATCATCTAATACTCATAGGACACTAATAAGAAACATCACTAGTACTCACTTGCGGTGAGGATTTATTAAAGATGAGGTATCCAAGAATGAAGATGCCATCAGTAACTGAGGAGAGAAGCATAGCCTCATGCAGCAAAATACAAAGTTCAGACAAAAAAATCAAAGTCTCCGAAAAGAAGCCAGGAATCACTAAAAATTAGGGTGTAAACGACCTTGGGGAGACCAAAGGGACTAATGTAATGTTCCTTGCGTGTGAACCAGGTATGGCGAGATACAAATCACCAGCAGGTGGTGTAAAGTATATTTCTCGCAGTGAAATATTATATGGCGCAAGTGTTGGTAATGCTGTGTGTGTGTAATGTGTGTGTAATGAAGTGTTTCAAAGTTAGGATGGTTCCCTTACATGTCAAGGATTAGACAATATTGGCAGTGTATGATAGCGTCAGGCTATATGCTAGGCTGTAGGAGCTAGCCCAAATGAGTCAAAAAATTACGTCATTTAAAATGACCTCAGTCAGTGAAATAAAACAGTCACCTGTTGCACACCGTTGACAACCGAGAAGGGTTAATCGGTGCAAAATGCAAATTTTAAATAAGTGTAAGCTACCGTGGCAAAATGATTGTGAGACAGGGGTTGATCAGCCAGGAGTTCTGGGGTTCTCAAAATGAGGGTTCTACAAGGCCAGGGTTCTCAGGGTGAGAGGTCTCAAATGAATAAGCAACCCATGAAGGGTTGGTCGAAAAAAGAGCCAAGGAAGCAGGTCAGGCTTAAGAATCAAGGGCAAATGCGCCCAGACCCAAATGTGAAGGTCAAAAGATAGGCAAAACCAAAGATAAAGACAAGTTTAAACCCAGAGTGAGTTTTTGGGTTTTTCGGAATCAGCATAACTCCGGTGCTTTTGAATTTAGGATGTGCCTACGAAAAAGTGTAAACAAAACAAATGACGACAGTGAGTAGGCAGGAAATTATTTTAATTTCTTTCTTTTTTTATTACAATGGATAAGGAAGGTTTGTGAGTAATGTCTTTAAAAATAATAAGATTTTTTTTTGCCAAATATTTGTGTGGTATTCATATATTTTTCCAGTTTGATATATTCGTGAAGAAATCAAACGATAATGTTTTAACAACGTGGTAGACCCGCTTGAATTGATGAAAGTTTCATTCAATAAAATCGGTTTTAAATCTAATTTCTTCTAAATCGATAAACTCCATCACAGTAGTTGATCAATTATTTGTAATTTATTTTATTTTTTATTTCTGTTTATTCCAAAGCGCCGGGCTTCATCACAGCAACTAATTTCAATTGTTTGTAAACAAAGTAAACCTCGTAAGTCGTCCTGGTCGATTTTGCACGAAATTCGTGCTAAAACTGTGTAAGCTTATCTTATCTTGCTTAAGCACAAATATCAAAAACGAAAACGGTCTAGTCCATAAAATGTGTAGTTTACCGAGGGTAGGTTTTGAGCGTTGCCTCTTTATTAGAGTTGGAAAATTATCTATTTTAGTTTTTGACATGAACGGTCTTGATAAACTCATGTGGCTTCTTACCAGTGGCGGCTCGTGGTTCTTGTGCAAGGGGGTGCTGCTTTTATATATATATATATATACTATATATATATATATATACTATATATATATATATACTTATATATATATATATATATATACCTACCTCATATAGGCTCAACTTCTGGAAGAGCCACAATCATATCTCAAAAAGTACAATAGCTACAAGGGAAAAGAAATACATTGGTAAATAATGCAAAATCTTTTTGGTGATGGCAAATGTTAAAAAAAAAAAATCTCCAAAAACTACAGCCTTCAGGGAAAAGGAATACATTTTGGAATCCTGTTGCAAAATTTTAGTTAGGAAAATGTAAAAAAAAATTAAACAAAATTGGCTATTTTTTTTGGGGAGGTGCTGGGACACGGGGGGACATAATAATATATATTTATATATATATATATATATATATATATATATATATATATATATATATATATATATATATATATATATATATATATATATATATATAACATATATATATATATACTGCTGCTATGCTCTCTATATATATATATATATATATTGTTGTAAAGGTACACGGCAAATGTAGAGAATAGAGGCGACAGAGACAGGGGACGTTTACTTACCAGTAGGGGACTGGCGGAGGAACCCCAGATTTAAATGACCAAGGCAGGGGTTCAGGACCCTCCGGAGACAGATCCCTACCGTAGTTCCCCGGAAGGCCGAGAAACCCCGACTCCTGCCATCGGTGCGAGGGTATACCCTTAGGTACAGCCAAGTTAAGCAAGCAAAAATTTTAATAGAAAAGTCCATTATTTACAACGAGTAACATAAAGAGTCCTCTAAATGGCTTTCTACTCATATCTATAATTAATAACAATATTTTTTTATATTTATTTTTTTTAACATTTTCCTAACTAATTTACAGGATTCCAAAAATAACCTGTAACTATTGTAGTTTTAGAGATTTTTTTTTTTTTTTTTCATTTTCCACACAAATAATTTTGTCAGGATTCCAACAATGTATTCCCTTTCCCGGTAGCTGTTGTAGTTTTTGAGTTGATGAATTGGCAAATCTTCGACGACCATATATATATATGTATATATATATATAAATATATATATATCTATATATATATATATATAGCACTATTATATATATATATATATATATATATATATACCATATATACATATACTCATATATATACTATATATATATATATATATATATATATACACTTATACTACTAACTTATATATATATATATATATATATATATAGCTATATATATATATAATTTGTAATACACCCACTAAAATGTTATGAAAAACGATCAGTTAAAATTACAAAAATGATCGAAACTTAAAGAGGATAAATGTGAAGTTCAAAAAAGAAAAAATATCAGGCAAGAACAAATTCACTTTTTGTTCCAGCTTACCTTTATTAAGCTACGATCACGGTGACACATCTCGCTCGGATTACATAAGTAAAAATATACGGTATAGAGCTATTTTGGGAACAAAAGATTTTTGAAGTTCCCATTATTTTCTATGGAATAAATTGTTCGACAGAAAATTTTATATATATATATATATATATATATATATATATATATATATATATATATATAAGAGAGATATATATATATCTCTACCACTCCTCTATATATATATATATAATATACCTAGAGAAGAGAGAGAGTTATAAGGAAATAACAAATACTGTTTAGTAGTTGTGGCTTAGTTCTGAAATTTTTTGGGGGGGCTGCAGTTCCGCAGTGCCTATGGACGAGCCGCCACTGCTTCTTACTGTCTCTAATTTTCTTGTGTGTTATGTTCTTATAGGTATTTTCGCTACTTCTATGATCTCCTGACGATTGCCAATGCCATCGTTATCGGAGTTGCAAAATCGACGTCAGAGTGGGACGATATCGCTGAGTGGGTCTTCGTTTCTTTATTTATGATTGAAATCATTCTCAAATTTTATACATTTGGGTTCAAGAAATTTTACTCTCGACAGTGGAATATGTAAGGCTCCTTTATTTACTTTATTTTTAAGGGGTGAGGAGGGGAAAGGCAAATATCATTTCAGCTAACTTTAATTACATGTAAAATAATATACGTACTCATAAGGGAAAGTTTCGATATTTGGAGGGGAAAAAATAACGAAATTTGAATCTAATTTTTTTTTTCCTTATTTGTTTAAAATTTTCAAAGGTAGACAGAGTTTCTCGAGCTCTAAACCGTTATTTTCGATAGTCTTAAAGGGCCAATTAAGTTTCAAATTTCTGCCAAACAAAAGCAAAAAAGTTAGTTAAAAGAAAAAATTGTAACAAAAATTACAAAAGTTTTACTATCAATTAAATAACTGTTAATAGCTAACTTTTAATTGAAAGTGGTGACAAAATAATAATAATAATAATAATAATAATAATAATAATAATAATAATAATAATAATAATAATAATAATAATAATAATAATAATAATAATAATAATAATTTAATAAATAATAATAATAATAATAATAATAATAATAATAATAATAATAATAATAATAATAATAATAATAATAATAATAATAATAATAATAATAATAATAATAATAATAAAAATAATAATAATAATAATAATAATGGTAATAATAATAATCAATAATAATAATAATAAATATAATAATAATAATAATAATAATAATAATAATAATAATAATAATAATAATAATAATAATAATAATAATAATAATAATAATAATAATAATAATAATAATAATAATGAATAATAATAAAGAATAATAATAATAATAATAATAATAATAATAATAATAATAATAAATTTAATTGTTTTATTAATTTTCTACATGTAAAGGTAAGGTGACAATATATATATATATATATATAACTATATATATATAATATAAATCTCTAGAACACTTATATATATATATATATAGCATACCTCTATATATATATATATATATATATATATATATAATGCATAACAGGTGCTTTGTCGTTAAGGGAAATATGAGAATGTTAGGAAGGTGACTAATTTCTGCGAAAAGAGGTATGTGTGTGTAATTAATGCATAATTTGAGCGTATGAGTATACATAAATATACGTGATCTGGTGTAGGCAGAGATGGTATCGAAGTGAGAAGTATGATTGATTTTGTGTTGTTGAAGATATTGAAGTATGTTTGATTTTAAATCAGTGAGGGGGTTGAAGAAGAATAAAATATATTTAGGTTTTATGGATTTGCAACAGCGGTATGATAGGATTAATAGAAGACTATGTGGCATTTGTTGGTGATAAATGGTATTGGTGGTAGGCATCTGAATTGAATCAAAAGTATGCATGCCGATAGTGAAACGTATGCAAGATTAAATGAAATGGAGGTTGAATGGTTTATTATTAATAGCGGAGTGAGACATTGATGTGTTATGTCTTCATATATATTTAATTTGTTTATGAATTAGATGACAAAAATTAAAGGTAAGGGTGATAGAGAGAGTTTTAGACTATGAGAGAAAGGAAAAAAGTAAAGGGTGAACTGCTTATTCTTCGTTGATGATTTGGTTTTGTGTGGTGAGTCTAAGGAAAGTTTGAGAGGATTGGTATGCTGTGAATCAAAGGGTTTGAAAGTAAATGTGGATAAAAGTAAGGTAGATGGTAGTGTGAAATTATATTTGACGTTGAACAACTGGAACAATATCTGAGTTTAATTATTTAATGATGCAGAGTGAAGTAGAAAGTTATGAGACGTAGGAAGATGGCTGGTGTAATTAAATCTTTAGTGAATGCAAAGAGATTAAGTCTTGTTTGCGCTAGGTTTTCGCATGATGGTATGTAGTTCCCGGTGTTAATTATAGTAGCGAAACTATGAGGCCATTTTTATTTATTTTGTTTTAAAAAGGAAAGATTTGGCCGCAATAGTGTTTTCTGAGGGTGATGTGATAAGGAGGCCTAATCCAGAGTCGCCAAGAGAATGTGGATGTGTGCGTAGAAAAAAATTAATCTATGATCATTCTCCCATTTCAATACAAATTATCTAAATACAAATTATCTAAATACTTATTTAAATATATATATATAATATGCTATATACATATATATATATGCCATATATATATATATAACTTAATAATATATATATATATATATATATATATGTAACATATATATATATATATATATACTGTTTATATATATATATATATATATATGTATATATATATGCTAACTATATCTCTATATATAACCAACCAACAACAGCAACAGCCAACAACCTTGTATATATCTCTTCAGCGCCAACAACAACAGCCAACATGCTATATATATATATGCTATATATATATCGAGCGCCTTGGCTTGCATGAGTTGACCTCAGCGACTCTCATACGGGAAGGAAATGGTTCAATCTCCGCGTAACGAAGTTAGGTTTTATCACCAGGAAAATTAAAACTCTGATATTCTTCCCTTAAGAGTTCGATTTCCTGTGGTCCCCATTGTTACCCTACGAAAAGGGGATAAGGAAGTACACGTTAAAAGGTAGTTTTATATATATATATATATATATATATACTATATATATATATATATATATATATATATATCTCACTATATATATATATAAATATATATATATATATATATATATATCTCTCATATTTATATATATATATATATATAACTTTAATAACAATAATATATATATATGTATATATATGCATATATAATACTAATAACAATATATAATAATAATAATAATATATAATATAATATATAATATGTAATATATAATAATAATAATAACATATACATAATATACATATATATATATATATATATATATATATAATAATATATATATATATATATATGTAATATGTATAATAATATGTATAATAATAATAATAATAATAAATACAATAATTCTAACTGTAATAATAATAATAATATAACGTAATATATAATATATATATGTAACTAAATATATTAATAATAATAACCAATAACCAATATATAATATAACCTTCAACTAATAACAATAATATATGTTTATCCAATATATTAGCTTAATAATATATATAATAATAATAATAATATGTATAATATATATATGTATCAATAACGTAACAATAGCCAATATATATACTATATATATCTATCTTCTGCTCATAGCTATATATATATTTAACGCTGCCCAACTGGTTTATTTATTTTTATTTTTACAGTTGACTTGCATGATTGGTTCATTTCGTCCTCCGGAATATTCAAGAAATCTTTAAAGAAGGTCGGAATATATATATACTCATACATATATATACATATATATATATATATATATATATAATAACATATATATATATATATATATATATATATATATATATATATATATATATATATATATATATATATATATATATATATTCATATATATATCTTTATTTTTACTTTATTAAGTCTTTTTAGTGCTTTATTTTTATAATAGTGATTACAATTGCAATAAAGAGATTTAGTTTTCTTATCTTTAATAATGTTATAAATTGAAGGTATTTTATATAAAATTTACCCTTTAGAATATCTTAAATGTCCTTACCTTTAAAAAGATGTTTTCTCTTTGAGTTGTGATATTTCCTAGAAAATGGAAAAGGAAAAAAGAAAAATAGGTTCTTTATATAATTCGTTTTAAAATTTATTTGATTAGTTACACATATGACTGATAAAAGATTCTAACACATGTATATTCCTCCAAAAATATATATATATTTTTTATTTTAATATTGTTGGTATGTAACATTATATGATTGGGGATTAAGCTTCGATATTTTGGAATTTCATATTAAGAGAGTTTTTGTTTTCTAATTGAAGAAAACTACATTTCATATTTTCCCCAAAATGTAGTTTTTGTCCAAATTCATACCCTTGAAAGGCACTCTCCAGCGCAGTGTATAAACAACACTAGTTACTTACGTTATATCTAGCTATCATATCAGACTGTTTCACTTCTTGATTATTTCATAAACAACTTAAGTCAATGGATTTTAATTAATTTTCATAAAATTGTAAAATTTCAATTCTGTTGTTGAGGCAAGTAGTTTTTGAAGTGACCGTTTCGTTTTCAGTTTCAGATAGCAAATTTACACTAGACGTTCTTCTCGTCCTTCGAGTTTTGAGGTTGCTCAAAGTAATTGGACGTATAAACAGATTCAAAATTGTCATAGAGACAATAAACAAAATATTGCCTTCACTTTTTAGCTACGGAACAGTAATTTTGGTGAGTGCTTTCATTAACCTTTAAACTACTGTATTAATTTTAGCGTGCAATGCTCATTGATTAAATAATAAATACCTTAATTAGATTTTAAGGTCAAGTTATTTGAAATCAAACTAACTTCACAATTTTTATCATAAACATAAGTTTAAGTTTTAAATCTCAAATAAATGATAACTTTAAATAAAGAAATTGTAATTCATATACAATTTCTTTAAATTAAGTCTACGAACCAGTGGTTCTCAAAATGATTTGCCTAAAGACCCCTTTATACTATTAAAAAATACTGAGGAGTTCAAAAGACTCCAAAAAAAACAAGATGTGTATGTGTGTGTGTGTGTGTAGTTTTAGGAGACCCCTAAAGGTCTCTGTACCACAGTATGAGAAATGCTGGTCTTGACAATATGCTCATGTTTTCACAGACTGTGAGTCTTACTTAAGATGATACTATATTTATTCATTCTCCATATCTTTCCCCAAAGGAGAATTTTTGTGATTTTTGTACTTAGCTTTCGTCACAAATAAGCCACAAAATTATTAAAGAAGCAAGCATAAGTTGGTCAGTTACTAATTGATAGAATTTGATTAATTTCAGTTAATATGTGGTTAAAAAATCCATTTTTTTTGGCAACACTTGAACTTTATGTTACAAAATTTAAATGTGAATAATTGTACTTGTGATGTTTGTGCTAATATAAAAGCAATATTATTATTATCGATTTTCCTATTCAACTTATTTTATAAAGAAATTAAACACCTATTAGCAATAACTAACGTTAAAATTTGATTAATTATTAATTATATTCCACTTTTACATGTTTAAAATTAACGTTATTCAATAGTACAAAATGAAATTTATTACTTTTACAGATTATCTATTACATCTTTGCAATTGTGGGTATGGAGATATTCGGCGGCAGAATTCAATACCTTGGGTATGATACAGAGAATTTTTGTGGCAACGAAAAACTAAACGGATCGGACTTTTGGGAGGCCAAATATTGCAACAACAATTTCAATGATTTACTGCACTCCTTCATCATTCTTTTTGAACTCACTGTTGTCAATCAATGGCATGATATCCTTTTACACAAACAAAGTTATAACAATAAAAATTTTAAATTTAAAGCTTGATTTTTTTTATATAGGTAGACAAAAAAGGTAGATAAATAAATAGATGTGTAACTTGATAACTAAATAGATTAATGAATAACATGGATAAATGGATGAGTAGATAAATATAATGATATATGGATAAGTAAAAAACAGACAAAGGAATAGATAGATAGATAGATAGATAGATAGATAGATAGATAGATAGATAGATAGATAGATAGATAGATAGATAGATAGATAGATAGATAGATAGATAGAATGTTTATTATCTTATTGTTTATTATATATATTATTCATTAATTTACAATTTGTATAAAATATATTAAATCTATACATTGCAGATATTCTCCAGGAAATTTATAAATTATGTAAGACCTGGTCATTATTCTATGTTTTGAGAATTTTGCAGCATATAAAATCAGGTTTGAATAGCCGGAGCCGGAGCCGGAGCCGGAGCCGGAGCCGGAGCCGGAGACAAAAAATTTGGGTGAGTCGTAGTAAAGAGAATTTTGGGAGTTATCCGAAACTGGAGCAAAATCAATTTTTGAGCGGAGTCGTCAAATCATGAAGCACGGAGCCGGAAAAGGGATAGAGCTGTTTTAAATGATGTAGCCGGAGCCTAACATTTTAATTAAAATGATGGAAACGAGGCCTAAGCCGAAGCCAAAGCCAAAGCCAAAGCCAAAGCCTAAGCCTAAGCCTAAGCCTAAGCCTAAGCCTACGAAGCCTACGAAGCCTACGAAGCCTACGAAGCCTACGAAGCCTAAGCCGAAGCCGAAGCCGAAGCCGAAGCCGAAGCCTACGAAGCCGACGAAGCCGAAGCCGCAGCCGAAGCCGAAGCCGAAGCCTAAGCCGAAGCCGAAGCCGAAGCCGAAGCCGAGATTTAATGGGGAAAAATATTTACAGGCTCCGAAGTCCTGATTTAAATATGCTAACTTAATTTGTCCTATCCTTATTATTTTCCTTCCTTAATTTGTTCCTTCCTTGTTTCCTTCCTTGTTTCCTTCCTTAATACCCTCCTTAATTTATTCCTACCTTTAGAAGTTTGAAATTTCTCCTTAATAGCAGTTTACTTATTGCCTATGGATTTGCAGCAGTTACGAACCCTGCGGCTCGGCTTTACTTCATGATCTTTCACATGACTTGCGTCATTGTCGTTTTGAAGTAAATATTGATATGCCATTTCTCTTATTAATTGGATTTTAAAATTTTATTATGTTTTTAAGATATTTATTCTTGTCACCATATTGGAAATTAATCTGGTTTTATTTAGTTAATTCATTATATTACAGCTTTGCTTTGATAGTGACACACTTGGAAAAGCACAAATCTCAGAGGGCAGGTTTTTAATATTAATGTTTTTTGAAAATGCTAAATAAAGAACTTATTATTAATTATTATTATCATTATTATTATTATTATTATTATTATTATTATTATTATTATTATTATTATTATTATTATTATTATTATTATTATTATTATTATTATTATTATTATTATTATTATTATTATTATTATTTTATATCAAAATAATTAATAACAATAATTAATTAAATAAGGTCTGCATTTAACATTTTCAAATATATAAGTATTAAAAAGTCTGTCCTCTGAAATTTGAACTTTTAGAGTTGTGACATTTATCAGAGCAGCGTAATTAATTTAATTTAGTTTAGTTTAATTTATTTAACCTAACTTAATTTAAATTATATTTAATTTAATTTAGTTTAATTTAACCTAATTTAACTTACTTAACTTAATTTAACAACTTAATTTAACTTTTATTTTATTTTATTATTTTAAGAGTAATTAATTTTAACACCTTCGTGGTATTCTATTTTTTACTAAAGACAGGGCCGGCGCGACCGTATAGGCGAACTAGGCGACCGCCTAGGGCGCCAAGGACTGAGAGGCGCCTGGAGCTTAGTCCTCGTGTGGCAATTAAACAACACTTTCTAAATGCTTGTTTTTTTTACGTAATTTAGCTACTTTTTTTTATTTTTTATTATTTTTTTATTTATTTATTTATTTATTTTTTTTTTACTTTCTTGGTAAGAGTTTCAAGTTATTCATTTCAGTGCAAAAAAAATTGGATCTTAGATATGAACTCACGAGCATTCTATGTACCATGCAGTTCCCACTCATTAAATTTAATTGTAAATGATGCTTCTAAGTGCTGTTTTAGCGCTACAGCTTTCTTCTGCTTAGTACAAAACCTGTAAGTTTTTTTCTCCACATCAACTCAACGTTTGGAAGTACTCCTGCACCACTTGCCATCCCTAACGCTCAAACCTCTCAGCGATACAAATACAAGATGGGAGAACAGAATCGATGCATTGCTGCCTCTTCGATATGAGCTAAGTGAAGTGCATGACGCATTCATGGATATTGTTGAAAATACCAAGCTAACTGGAAATTTTGGCAATGTTTCAAGAGTTGAAGCTGAAGGACTTGCCGAACAAATTGGAACATTTTCGTTTGTGGCATCTCTTGTAGTGTGGTACAACATTTTGTATGAGGGTAATTTAACCAGCAAGATACTTCAGACAAAGGAATTTGATTTATCTTGTGCTACAAAACAGCTTTGCAAAACAAAAGAATTCCTTGAAAAATAAAGAAGTGATGAAGATTTTGAGAAGATGTTTTGTAGATGCAAGGGATATTGCAGAAGAGCTTGATATTCCAGCCTCTTTTGAACCAGAGTCAATACCAAAGCAATTAAAAAAAAGACAAGCCAGTTTTCATATGAAGTCAAAGATGAACCAGTACAAGATGCAAAAGAGAAGTTTAAGATAACCTTTTATTTTCCAATCCTGACACTGCAATCAGCTCAGTTAATGAGCGATTCAATCAGATGCAAGAGATCAATCCAAATTCTGATTTTTATACCATATCAAAACATTAGAGGAAAACCCAACTCAGTTCGTCCTTGAATAATGTAAGAGTCTGAAAAAAGAGTTAACTCATAACGAATCCAAGGATATTGATGCGAAGGAGTTGTGTGGCGAGCCTTCAACCATTTCAAGACAATCATAAAGCAGTCAATGTGCCAAAGGTCAATCCTTGACTTCATTTTCGCAATACTGTACTTGGAAGCGAGTATATACCCCAATTTTGTTAATATGCGCTTCTTCAGATTCTTTTGAACGGGCTAGCCAGATAGTAAAGCCAGTAGCCCTCAAGTAGAAGCAGTGAGCTCGCTCAAAGCTTTTAGCTAATTAAAAACTTTATTTCTTAGCCTCATGATGACACAAAGAAGGACATTGTAGCGGACACTAGGCTAAGCTAAATTTCAACATCGAACATGAAGTTAGCGCACAAAAACACGATACTAAATATTATATTTGGTTATTTAGTATATCATGGCGAGCTTAGAGATATTTAGAAATTGTAAAGCTTTGTCGTTAAATTTGTTTGAAGCATCTTTATTAATGTCAAGCTATTTACCTCTTCTTTATCCAGTTGGTGAAGCCAGCCGCTCACGGACATTTTTAGCTATTTCAAAGTCTTTTATATTTAGCAACATCTAATGCAAAATAATTTAATTGTAAACTCCGATTTTAGGCGTTTAGGGCGTTCATTAATTAAAACAATCGGAGACTCGACCTCAAATGGACAGAACATTATTATCTTTGTTTGCTCAACTTTAATATGAAAACTAATATTACTAATAATCTCACTTCAGACGGTGCGTTTCAAATAGTCCTGTTTATGGATGCATATAATATTGTCAGAATATGTATAGTTTTGTTATAATGTAATGAAGAATTAAATGTAACAACGAATAACATATGAGAGTATTTTATGCAAAATTTTCTCTCCTCATAGGCTAAACCTTTTTTTCCCTTAATCTACAAATTCTATTCCCTTTATTATTGCAAAAATGATTGGCTCTGTAAATATCATGAAAATAAGACTGCATTCCAACTTACACTAGAATTTCACAGGTTTTTTTAATTAACCATTTTAAGCATTCCTTTGTCTGAATCGAAGCATATTAGGTTGAATGCTATTTTCTGTGGGTCAATTTGCATAATAATGGCTCTATTATCCTCAATGGTCTTTTGTATAAATAAAAAAAGAAAGAAAGATAATGTTTGAACACTTCAAAATAAGCATTTTTATGCAAATATGTAAAGCAGTTGATGGTTCAGTTCATTCTTTCAGATGGTCACAAGACATTAAAGAAATAATTGAGAAAAAACTTAAATAAATTAAAAATTTAAAGATATACAAAAAGTATTTAAAAAAAAATCTTCTGATATATGCATATAAAGATGATCTAATTTAATATACCTTTTTAGAAAGCTAAAAGACATATCAAGCATAAGAATATATTAAAATTTTATTTAAAAAATTTTAAAATCATTAAAAAAAATTTAAAAAAGTAATGTAGCGGAAAACAAATTCTCGAAAGCTTATAAAAAAATTAATATGAATCTAAAGGATGCAACGAGTGATTTTGACATAATTATTTAAAGAAGTTTTTCGTAATATTTAATAAGCTTTTTTCTTGTTTGAAAATGACAGGATTTCTAAAACCTAAAAAGTAAATAAATTTGGAGATTTAATTTCAAACTTTCTTCATTGAAGTTATGTGTAATTTTTATTTATAAAATGACATTTTTATAAATAACAATTACACACACATTTTTAATAATAATAATAATAAATTTCAATAACAAAAATAATAATAATAATAATAATAATAATAATAATAATAATAATAATAATAATAATAATAATAATAATAATAATAATAATAATAATAATAATAATAATAATAATAATAATAATAATAATAATAGCATTTATGACGATGATAATGGTGCAAACAATATTAATTCACTATTACTATTAATAATGATGATAAATTTCAACTTCAAATTATCAAGGTATAATAATAATAATAATAATAATAATAATAATAATAATTATAATAATAAATGGCTTGTGTGAATAATAATAATAATAAAATAAAAAATAATAATATAATAACTAATAATAATAAAATAAAAAATAAATATAATAATAATAATAAGTAATAAATAATACACGTAACAATAAAAATAATAATAATCAAAATAATATAATAATAATAATAATATAATGAATAATAATAGATAAAATAATAATATATAATAAATCAATAAATAATAATAATAATAATAATAATAATAATAAAATATTTTCATTTGTATCTTTCTGCAATATTTGAAAATATTAATATTATATGATTATTTATATTATTATTATAGTTATTATTATTATTATTATGTTTATTATTATTATTATTATTATTATTATTATTATTTTATTATTATTATTTTATTATTATTAATTATATTATTATTATTTATTATTATTATTATTATTATATTATTATTCATATATTATTATTATATTTAATTATTATATTGATTATTATTATTATTATAATATTATTATCTTATAATCATATTTTATAAGATAATTTATCATTACCAATTTTTACTAAACTTATAATTTTAATTACATTTATAAAATATTAACCATTTAAACCGTATTTTCTCATTGCTTTTAAAGACTTCCTGTTAGTACCCTAACACAGTATAACCGCTTTTTCTTGCGTGCAGTGGTGGTTTCACCCCTGTAAACATACTTTAAAAAAACGGTTATATTAGTTATTGTTAATATATTAATTATTTTTTTAATTTTTATTATTATTATTATTATTATTATTTATTATTATTATTATTATTATTAATTATGATTATTATTATTATTATTATTATTATATATTATTATATTTATTGATTATTATTATTATTATTATTATCGTGTTATTAGATTATTATTATTATCTATTATATATTATATTAATATATTCATTATTATTATATTATTATATTATTATTATTAATTTTTATTCATTATTATTATCTTTTTAATCTTTATTTTTATTTTTTATTTTTATTTATATTATCTATTATTACGTATTATTATATATTATATTATATTATTATTATATTATTATTATATTATTATTATTATTATTATTATTATTATTATTAATATTTTATATTATTATTATTTTATTATTATTATTATTATTATTATTATTATTATTATTATTATTATTATTATTATTATTATTATTATTATTATTATTATTATTATTATTTTTGTATTTTTGAAACATTATTGTTTATATTAAAATAATTATTATTATATATTATTTTTTATTATTGATATATTAGCATTATTAGTATTATTTTTAAATTTTTGATTTCTGACTATTATTATTATATATTATTATTGATTATTCTATCAATTTATGCTAATAATGTTCAATGTTGAACTTTATAATTAAGCCATAAGTACAATTTAAAGATTATAATTCTCAGTCATCATCCTAATTTGAATAGAGTTGAACTATCCAGAAGAGGATTCATTGGATAGTCTTTCGAAAACCTGTGGGAAATATTTAAAGTCTCGTCTTCTTTTTCGTAGCCTTGATACCGACATTCTTAGTCCTACATTTTGCCAACTCAAAATTTTGAAAGGCACCAAATTTGGTGCAAAAAAAAAAAAAAAAAAAAAAAATAATAATTAAAATAAAATAAACTTTAAAATCTAAGATTTGCAAAATAGGCATTAAAAATGGGTGAAATTTAATAAAAACGTAATGAAATAATAGCACGTTTAATGCATGTTTTTCTTTTTTTATACTGTATGAAGAAGAAAAATAATAGTTTCAGTGCGAAAAGCACTAAATTGCAGTGTTGATATTTAATATATGCAAAAAAAAATTTGAAGCATTTCTTTTCGAAGAAGATTTTTAATTTCTTTTTTTGAAATAAAAGAAATCGCTTGGCTATTTAATATTTCTTTTCTGTTTTATATTTTCTTGAAGACTTCGCGTGGAAGAGGCAAGAGAAATAAATCTGTCTGAGACACCTGTTGCTAAGGTGTGTTATATTACACCTAAGATATTTCATTCTATAATTTTCATATATATATATTATATATTTAATGTATGTCTGTATGTAGATATTTTACTATTATAGATAGTAGTATATAATGTAATAAGTATATAATATATATATATAATATATATATATATAAAATATATATATATATATATATATATATATATAATAGTAATTATATATATATATAATAGAGTATATATATGATACGATATATATATATATACGCGGTATTAGCAATTATATAGTATATTAGATATATTACCATATATAGCGAAGTGCTTTAGAATGTATATGGATAGATAAGGATAAGTTACGATGCGGTAAGGCAGGCGCAGGTGAAGGTACCGTCGAGGATATAGCATAAACATTGAGAGGCGCTATGACAATAGGGTCGATTAATGTTGGTAAAGATTTCATAAAAATAACCGTATGCTATGTACTTATATTATTTCTTGGATAGGATAGCTGGTAATGAACTGAATATACTGAGCGGGGAATTGTAGGAAGTATTTTCAGGTTAAAGCGCTAGAAGTAAATGTCAGTAAGAATTGTTATAACCTGTTTCCAGGGTAGTTACACATTGGATTGTTGTTGAGTCATTTACATAATCGTGAGGTAGCGAGCTCGATGTATTTAGGGCGTGTGACGATGTAGTGAGATATGTAGATACAAGAATGGGGTGTACATAGTCATTAGCCGCAGACAATTATAATGGTCTGTGCATGAGCCTGACGCAGAAGATGTCAAGTATCGGTATGCTGAAGTCACATGTGTAGTGATGTGAGAGCTATAATGAAGTTCGTAGTATCATACCATGAAACTGACAATAATGAACGGCACGTAGATGCACTTAGACAATCGTATGCGTTACGTTATTAATTGATAATCGACCGTACGCTACGAACTGATGGGAGCGTAAGCTTGATAAATTAAATAATATATAGTTCGCGTTAATATCTGGACGTTAAATTGTACTTTAGCTTTAGGCGTAGGTAATAAGAGTCATGAATTCCAACCGAATGATTAGGGCGGTTGAAGTAAGTACGCGTGGAACAGATACGTAGAGCAAGTCGGTGATGTAGGTAAAGTATGGAACCCACACACACACTCATTCTTTTACGTTTGTCATCGACCGGATGTCTTACCACTATAAGTGATGCCTTCTCAGCGGAGACAGACTAGCCAGATATTGTGCCAAACATGATATTGTATTAATCTATAAAGTAATACGATACTACTTCTAACTGCTCTACAAGTCTTAGACAGTACTCTGGTCTATTTGGGTCATCTTACTGCGCATTAATGGGCACTGACGTCACTAAATCTATAGACTATGCTACGTGATTATGACTAATACTGCAGCTAGGGACCACTGGACTACGACTATCGGATCTAGTATCTGCCACTTACTAAAATTCTATTTCTACTATTACCAGCTCACTATGAATACTACTACAACCTGACTAACTACTAATCTCACTTACTCACTATTTAGTAGCGTCAATCGTAATACTAATAATAAAGAACTATAAAAATAATAATAATCAGTAATAATAATAATATATAATAATAATCATAATATAATAATAACATAATAATAATCCACATAGTATGAATAATTAATATAATTAATAATAGTTATAGTTCTATGATTTATTATTAATATTATTATTATTTATTATTATGTATTATTATTATTAGTATTGATTTATTAATTATTTATTATTGATTATTATTATTATTAATTATTTTATTGATGAGTTTTTATTATATTCGATTATTATTATTGTAATTATTTTATTTTCTAATATATTATTTATTATTATTATGTAGTATACATTAGCTGATTATTATTTCTTTGAAAGATATTTATTTATTATTATTATTATTATTGATTTATGTTGTCATTATCATCTTAAAGATTGAAAACAAATTATGTTTTGATTATTATTAGGTATATATTAATTATTATTATATTGACTTATTGTTTATTATTATGTATTATTCTTATTATTATTATCTAATAATTATTATTGGGAATTATTAATTATTATTATTATAATTGCTATTATTTATTATATTATTATTATTTATGTTATTATTATATTATTATTATTATTATTATTCGTACTTTATTAGTTATTATTATGTATTGGATTGTAATCTATTATTATTTAGTTTTATTAACTTTATTATTATTATTGCTATATTATTATATATATTAATAGATTATTATTATTAGATTATTATTATTATTATTCATTGTTGTTTGTTTTGTATTTTGTTTTTTGTCTTTTGTCTTTGTTGTTTTTGGTTTGTTGTGTCTAAGTTTGTTTCATATAATTGTGTTGTTGTTGTTGTTTGTTTTTTGTGTTGTGTTTTGTGTGCATGATGTTGTTTGGTATGTTTGTTGTGTGTTTGTATGCATGTGTGAGGGAGAGAGAGGGCTGTTGATGAGATAGACCCTACCCCTATTGAATTATTATTATTAATTATTGATTATTATTATTATTTTATATATTATTATTATGTATTATTATTATTATATTTTATTATTTATTATTATCTATTATAATTATCATTCTTCTGATTTTGTCCTGAATATTGTTATCATTATATTATAAACAATGTAATTATTATTAATAGACCTTATATTATTATATATTTGATTATTATTATTATTATTATTATTATTAATACGGGCCTGTATTATGCTCATGAATTTTATATGAGCTGCAGTTGGAATTTCTGGGAGATGGGACCTGTTTAGTCATGTGAGGGTGTGTGTGACATTGATGCACGACATTATTAAATGTTTTAGCGGTGGGGCTGCTCATATCTATCTGTTTGCCTTGACCGTTCTTAAAGGTTCGTTCAAGAGGGGAGGATCTTTATGGCACAACTGTATATATATATATATATATATAGTATTATGATGATAATCATCTATGCTATAATTATTTATCTGAGGGTTATACATGAACTTAACCAAAAATTCTTTGATCTAATATAGTACGAATATAATATACTATATGTTAGTTATGATATAGGTTATATTATTATATATGATATAAATAAATTTTATATGTTTAATTAATCACACTTTCACGCTTTCCACTGAACAACAACGAACGAGACCACAGAGCTAAATATACAACAGCAACCATGAGACAAAACAACAAGCAGACAACCTAACAAGACAAGCACATATGAGACTAATCTGAATAATAATATGTTAGATCAATTCAAGTAATAGAGATATATAATATAATGTAGTGAATAATAAATAATAATAAAATTGAATAATAATAATAGATAATAAATGAAGAATAATAATAATAATAATGAATAAGAATAATATTTAAGATATGAAGTTGTGTTTTGGGTAATGGTGTTGGTAGGTGTATACATGTATGTGAAGTGGTATTTCTACTATAATATTATTGTACTATATCAAATGAGGCGTAGCCAGGATATTGGTAGGGGTAAGCACTACGGCCAAACAACAGCTAGGGTTCCCAGGTCCGTAAACTGGTGGGTGTGGGATCGTGTATGGTCGTGGTGATTAAGGCTCGGGGGTACGTATAGCCCGGGTGGGTCTCAGAGAGTTGGGTGGTAGGAATAGGTGTGATTGTATGCATCTCCTAGGCGCTTTATGCTGGTCGTCCCTACTCTACGTTAAATGAGTAAGTCACCGACAAACGCCAACATCCAGATATTACGAGCTCATGCCACAGCTAGACGTACGTGGCGTTATTGTTAAGTTGTAAATATGTTATTTAGTACTTATAAATATTATATAATACGTATTTATATGATAGAGTATGATATTATAGTAATATAAGTATTATAAGTATGATTATTTATCAATATTTATGATAGTATTATATTATATATTATATCACTATATATGACGATATTCGATATATAATCTATGGAAGATTATAATTTATAACGTCGATAATTGTTAGGTATTTAAGTATATAGTCGTAGTATAATATAAGATTATTATGACAGGAGTATAGTATAAGGATATATATAAAGTATATATAATTACTATACTTAAATAGTTAATATACTATATGTCAGTATATCATTAAATGTATTATATAATAGATATATAATATTATAGGTATGTAATATAGTTTACTATATATAGATGAATCTGATAGTATGCTTTATCGGATGTACTGACATTTTTTACATCGAGGAGAGAGAGAGAGAGAGAGGAGAGAGAGCAGAAGAGGGAGAGAGGAAGAGAGAGAGAGAGTAGAGAGAGAGAGAGAGAGAGAGAGAGAGAGGGAAGAGACGAGAGACGAGCAGAGAGAGAGATGATGAGTGGAAGAGAGAGATGAGAATGAGAGTGAGAGAGAAGAGAGGAGGAGAGAGAGAGAGAGAGAAGAGAGAAGAGAGAGAGAGGGATAGAGAGAGAGAGAGTAGAGAGAGAGAGAATGAGAGGAGAGAAAGAGAGAGAGAGAGGAGAGACGAGCTGCTCCGGCATTTAATGCTATATGGCGTTGCGTTTACTTCTCAAGGCAGCAAAGGAGCTGTATAGGAAGAACAGTTGCTTCAAAGGCCAAAGATTGTTTCTAGCACAAGTTTTGAATAGTTGATCCAAAATGTGTTGTGAAACATTTCTAATGAAAGAGATCGCTGTAACAGAGTGTTTCCCCAAGTTCCTCATATGTTTTGACGCGTTTTAATTTTAAACTTTCAAGTTTTTGGGATTAAATTATGAATAATATGTGGGGATTTATTGTGACTTTCGAAAGTTATTTGTAAGTAATCGTAATTTTAAGTTATAAAATTGAGAAAGTGAGATTGAAAAATAAAAATTCAGCTATGACAACTTCATATATTGATCTTTAAACATATTAGTTAATCGTAAAAAAGTAGATTAATCTATGTTTCTGCCTCAATCCACAAAAACATAATTTAAGTTAAAATAATATTTTTTGTCACTAATATGAATTATTTGTAATTTTTTGAATCAATATGATCATGTTTTATTGCTATTAAAAGTGCTGCTTGAACATCACGTCGAATGTAGCAGATAAAGGAAAAAAACATAAAAAGAATAAGGCAAAAAGAGAAAATAAAGAAGAGAGAAAAAAAAGAAGAAAAAAAAAAGGAATTTTTGACTCTACTCTACCTAACGTGAAGGTTTATATGAGGACTAAAACACCGAAAAAGTTGTGTAATGATGCATAATACTTGATCTGACACGAGAGAAATGTGCGAAAAGAAAAAGCTAGTTGACATGAATTTGTTATTTGTATAATATCGATTCATCTTACAAAAGGAGATGAAATATTAAAGACAATATTAAATAATAAAAAAAGAATTAATAAATTTAATAAAATGGAAACTTTGTTTTAATTATAACAAAAATAATAATTTAGAATTCATAAATGAGCGACATGTAAAGATGCAATCCATAAAAGCGACGTGGGTGATATAATTATTATCAAATTTGTAAGAATTTTAGTATAGTTCAAACCAAAATTTATTGTTTAGTCAACATCTTCAATGCTAAATAATTTAGATTTTGATATTCCGAAGATAGGGGCGATCATTAATAAAAGCCGTTCTACAGACTCAATTTTGACAAATGGAATCCTGAACATTATTATCTTCCTTTGTTCAACATAAACTGTGAAATCGAGTTCGAAATTTACACGTTTTCAAATTTATGGTTAAAATAACTAAGTCAAGAAGGCAGTTTCAATATATACAGGTCTAATATTAAGTTTTGTTTTATCGATAATGTTTAGATATGCGTATCGTAGGTTATTTGTAGATTGCAAGGTTTGAGGACATTCTGTATATGTTCATGAATAAGGACAAGCGTAGTAGTATATAGTCATAAATAATTCATCATATATATTATATAGCGTATATATATTATAATCTATTGAATTATATATGTAGAGTTTAAGATATAAGAAAATAATTCGACTCCCTTATAAAATTTCCTCACAAATGGGGGGTAGGGGTGCAAATAAATGGACTGGAGAGATAAGAATAACAGGCTAAGTAGAGGAGTCGATTGATACTGCAATTTAAAAGAAGAAGCTTCCCATAATTTCACCGTCTTTCTTACTTGGGAAGGTAACGTCTAGGCTGAAATCACCCATATAGGGTTTCAGAACACCTCGACGGGCCTATAATGCGTATGCTCGCTACACATGTAAGGATCTATCCCTGGGTCCACGGGTCCACAACCACACCATCCCCAACAAAACTACGCCTTTCATTCCTATTATACAACATAATTCTAGCCTCTGCCAAACTCACATTCATTTCTTCAGATATTCCTTAACTTATCGTCAATGATCGCGAATTGCAGGGCTTGGCACGCTCCGGAGATTTCAGCACCTAGCTTCGTCATCCACTCATTGACCAAGCTCTCAAAAATCCTCAATGGCAAGATTCCATTAAGAAATAAATCCTTCTCCAACTCTTCATGGTTACTTCTCTTTTTCATACGTTGCGCACGGTCAATCCCAAATAGCATGATCATCTTAAATTTTCATCAATGTCTTCTCGCACGCTAAACACGGTGAGTCCCATCAAGATTCCATCATGGAACAGATTGCAATATAGGATGCTAAGACATTTTATTTGTCCACACCTACAGGCTTCAACTTTCTATACAGTTTAAGCACCGGCTAACGAACTTACCCTTGACGCAGAACTCCAAAAGATTGTCGATTGCTCACCACGACTACCATCTACTACCTTCCACAACTTTCCTTGCATCATCCGTTCCATTTTCATCCAACGTATATCTAAATTTCCAAAATCTTGGATACTTCTTCCATTGCTCGCCATCCACAGTGATTCAACACTTCCAACCTCTCCAATTCCACCCATGCTCTTCACATATATACTATATATATATATATAGAATATAATATATATATATATTATATATACTATATAATAGATATATTATATAATATATAATATATAGATATATATAATTTATTATATTATAATATATGTTATTTTTCCCCAATTTCAGATAACTGTTTTAGGTTTAGCATTCAAGGAACTTGGAAGAGGTATAGTATTAGTATTATTAGTGTTATTATAATATATAATATAATATATAGTATATAATAATACAAGTTCTAATATAACGTTGAAATTTTAAAAGTATATATAATGTTATCTACTAAAGTACATTGAACTTATAGATACTAGTGCCGTCATGTAATCTTATAGTGACGTATGTGTATATGATAGTATAAATGGTGCGTCTGATGCTTTGACTGAGTAGGCTGATATGAGGTTTTGCCGTACGTATACATGTATATTGGGTGTTAGTATAATATATTAAGGTGGCTCTGACTAATAGTCTGTATAGTAAAGGTAAAGATTAGCTATCAGTTGTAGACTACTAGCTTATAATAGACCATAGAGACCTATTAGCAGTGGTATCGCGTATGATGTTATTTCACATGTGCCTAGCATGAGTACTATAAGCTTATTCCTTCCGACTCAGGATATGTATAGTAGTTATAGTTAACTGTTGAGTATTGATATATTGTTATACTATAGATTTGTAATAGGATCGTATAGGGCGGCTTTAGTGTTTTAGATACTATTAATTATAGGTAATAATACTATACATATAGTAAATCGTAGTAGTATAGATATAGTATCATCGTATATTTGTATGTATGTTAGCTATGTTATGCGTTATTTATAGATATCATATTATAGTAATATCTAGAATATAATATTCAATGAAATATATTCGACTGCCTCTATGATCTGGATTAATATAGTATATATAGTGCTAATATACTAGTAGTGAATCAAGTACAGGTTGCGTACTGCGGGAAGTGAGATATGTGTACTATGATGCTGTAGTTACGTGGATGATCCACAGTGTGATATTTATGATATAATTATATATATATATAGTATAGATATATAGTTACCGTATACTATGTACAGTATAATAGTTATAGGTATATATGATATATGTATTATGTTATAGAATATATAATACCTGATATATAGAGATAAATATACTATGAGTTATAGGTATACGTGGATATTATATGTAACTATATATATATATTGATTAAGTATGTTATTTAGGTAATTATAGTATGATAGAGCATATAGGCGTAGGGACTTATATATGAGTAGATTAGTAGTTTATTATTAATATGTATATAGTTATCATACGTATTATAATATATTATATATGTATATATATGATTGTCTTGATATACTATATTATACTATACTATACTATACGTACTATATACTATATTTACTATATTATCTATATGTCACTTTATCACTTTATGCATATAAGTAGAGGTATAAGTTGTAACTCACGCGAGAGTCTACGTGTTTATATATATATAGTATCTATATATATATATAGGTATATAGTAGTATATATATCTATTATATAATATATAGTATATCATATATATCATATATATATAGTGAATATATATATAAAGTATGTTATTATATATATATAGTTATCCGTTATCTGTATAATTAGTAGTTATGGATGTAAGAGAGTCGGCAAATTTTCGAATGTGGTCATTAAAATATAAATATATATATAATCATATATATAATAATATATATATATGAGGTATGGCTAGTTTGAGATGTAGTTGATTGTGAATGTCGTATATGTAGTGTGACTATATTATATGGGTGGGTTGTATGATTTATATATATGTTATATTATATTACATATATAGTGTCTATATCTATAGTATGAATATTATCGCGTCTAATGCGATAAGATACAGAAGGTATACTAGTATATATAGAAGCGCCTAGTTACTATATAACTAGTGTATCAACGTCTAAAAATTCTGTGATAAGGATCGTATGAGTGATAGAAATATAGAAGGTATAAACTATTGGCCCTTTAGTTGAGGTATAGGTAGATTTTTGTATTACGTATAATTATACCACATATGATTTTAGGTAAGTGAATGTGTTGGCGGGTCAATAATTGGTTATATTACTGGTACTAATGTAAGACGCGTCGATAAGTAATCTTTATTATGTTAATTATATTATTAGCTAGTGTATATCGTATTAGTATAGATATTATATTATATATATAATATTATATTATATATATATATATGTTAATTTATATATTATATTATATAAAGTATATATATTAATATTATATATATATAATATATCGTATATATAATTAGTATATATATATTTATTTAATTTAATCTATATATATTAATATATATATATAAATATATATTTTATAATTACATATATATAATATTTATATATATATATATATTATATATTTATAGTATATATTATTATAGATATATTATATATATATATATAGTAGTTATATGATATATATATGGTATCAGTACTATATATATATCTAATAGCCGGCTGCTTTAGGTGCGAGCGCTTTATTGATTATATGTAGAAGGTGAATGTTAGAGGTAAATCTGATAGCGTATAACTAGTATGATATTGAAGTATATTATTTATAATATATATATATATATTTATTATAAGTAATGGTTATATAGTACATTAAATTAATATCGAAATTATTATTATATTGAGTATATAACTATAGTATAATATTATAATTTCATATATATATATTCATAATATAGTAATATATATATGTATACTATATATGGTGTCTCTGGTGGATTTCCGGCTCAAACCACTAAGTTCTGTTGTCAGTGTGGTATAGGGCCAGATATCATTATATTGTAAGTTAAAGCAAAGGAAGGTTGAATCTCGGCAGTAAATTAGGGTTTTAAAATCCATGGGCAAGCACTTATGTTCGGCCTGAAAAGGGGATAAGGGTTTCTAGTACACCTGCGAAGAAATAAGGTTACCAAACTATTAAGGTTGTGTTGGGGAGTCCATCAGAGGGGCATATTATATGATTTTTCTTGTTACTGCTGTTCTGATATGTTTATAATAATAATAATAATAATA
>JABUQX010007809.1:5000-10000 GCA_015478945.1 Trachelipus rathkii
GTTCAGCAAAGAAAATACAAATAACGTAAGGAACTTTTCTTCAGAATATGAAAAAGATATATCAATTGACAAACATCAAAATAAAGCAACTTTCAAGATCCAAACCAAAAACTCTGTTTAAAACCAAATGAATGCTTCTATTTTTAACATAAGTAGTTGAGTGAATAATACATCAAATAAGAGATTAATGAAAGTGTTTTGGATGAAACAGTAGCAAAATATCAAAAATAAAAAAGGATCAATCCCGAAGATGATCCTCTAATGTGGTTTGAGAGGGAACAAACATAACTTCAAAGAGTTGAAGATGATTGCTTAAAAGATATTTTCATGCCCATTAGTAGTATATTCAAGAGAACAACTTTTCCAGCTGTGCTGGATTAAATTTATATACTGAGAAAAGATGAGATAACAGATTTAACAGGCGAAGAATGCGAAAATTTTTTTCCTTAAACTAACATTGCTGCTTGCTTCTAAAATTCAATTACACAAAACACAAATAATGTAAAGAAGCACATTTAGTCAGATACTTTCCAGTTTCCACAGGGCGGAGGATGGGGGAAAGTGGATGGTGTTGTGCATTGCGCATGGGTCCTCGTTCCACACCCTGGTAACTCTTGTAAACAGAGGCTAAATTGCCACATTAAACGTCCAGAAATTGAGTAAATTTTCAAAGTAATAATAATGTTGTTAGCATATTGGATTATTATTATTATTATTATTGACTTATTATTATTATTATTATTATTTAATTAAATTACTATATTATTATTATTATTATTATTATTTATTATTATTAGTTATTAATTAACTATTATTATTGTAGTAGTAGTAGTATACTAAACAAGCAATGCTTAAATTTTGTTTTTATTGCACAACCGCAACCGCGGTTGTTGAAAAATATAATAACCGCAAAAAAACCACAACCGCGGTTGTTGAAAAATTTAGGAACCGCAAAAAAAAAAAAAAAACAAACTGTGGTTATGCAAAAATTCAGCTTCGCTCCATCACTAATATATATATATATATAATTATATATATATATATATATAATATATATATATATTATAGATATATATATATATATATATATATATATTTCTAATTTTATAAATATATAATATAACAAAATATATATATATTACAATATATATATATATATTAAATATTTTTAATATATATATATATCTACTATCTATCTATTATTTATCTATTTATCTAATCTATCTATCTATTTATCAACCATGAATTATTAGAATCAGGCAAAGGGGCAGAAAAGCAAGACACCATTGTAACTGATTCTTTGACCGATTCCTTAATATACAACCGCTTGAAAATTGAATAAATTTTTTATTCGATCCTTGTATATGAGATATTTCCAAAGACAAATTTTCGAAGTCTGCTGTATTAATTTTTTAATTTCAATTTCTTTCCTTATTCTCATTAATTAAAGGAAAACTGGATTGATCTGCGAATATTAACGTTGAGCCTAAGATATCATGTTACGGATTTCTTCCAGACGAGTCATGGTGAGGCAAGACATTTGACAATGTTTCGATATTCATTGTTATGTAAGATGTTTGAATAATTATATACCTTAACTCGTAAGTGAGCAGTGAATATTTGCCTTGTATGCTTGTAAATATTGTTGAGTGCTATTTAATATTAAATGCTATTCCTTCGAGTTCAAGACTTTTCAACAATATCTCAACACAGCATCTTCTAATATACAGTGATTGCTTTCAAACATGTTATGGAAGATATTCAAAAAAATATTCCCTGCAATAAAATTCAGATATGTTAAAGGGATAATGCCCTAATATGATGCAGGAGTTACAAACAAGCAGGATTCATGGAATCCCCCCTTGCTTTTACCACTCCTTTTGACACTGTTCTTCAATGATACCATTATTTGAAGCAAATGAGACGTTGGAAAAAAAATATATCCATGATGCAAACAAATCGTAGGTATTTAAATATATTACAACTCGCCACAAGCTATTGCCAAGTATGAAGAAATCAAACTAGATTTAACTTACCAATCAACATGATTTATTTCAGGATGTACAAACGCAGACTGCTAATAGACTACGTATCATAATTGCTTTCAAAAATAAATTTTGAACAAAAGATCAGCTCTCATTTTCCATATCTGGCAGTGATGCATTCAAAAAACCTGCATGTATAAGAAAGCAGAACGGAAAAAGTTCTTGAATAAATTGCTAAAAATACTTAGAGAAGGAAAGGATTTTGGTGGCGTTGGTATTTTTGACTCAAATTTATCTTTGAGGCTAGATCAGAATGGAATTGGCCAATTGGTCTGATAGTTCATTTATTGTGACTACTAGTGTCGTTCGTTGGCGGAACATAATCCTAGCGCCCAAAGTATGAAAGTGATTTTGGCATTTTTTTTTTTTAATAAAGTAGTCAGAAAAAGGGACCTATTTGAGGGAATACTTGGTGTTTTATGACAGTAATTGACAGCATATGGTGGAAAAGATAAATTCAAGTTAAAAAAAATTAGATTCAGCATTTACTTTAATGCTGATAAGAATCTTGTGCTTGCCACCTATCTTGATCCACTTTTTTATTGTTATATTTCCTTGAGGATGAATATAACAATCAAAAAGTGGGAGAATCATTTGGGATGGGCCGTGATTATTCCGGCACTATTCAGTACCTGCAGAGCCGGGCCAGGAAGTTTTTTGACTATTCCGGTATCCGGCTGGATATCCATTGTTATCCCGGCGGATAACCGGATAATTTACTTTCCTAGTAGGTTTCTTTCCCTCGTTGGGGGGAAATACTTCAAAATAAATTTGAATAAATTATTATATATATAATATAATATATAATATATATATATATAATAAATATATTATATATATAATATTATATAAATATTTATATATTATAAATATACTTATATATAACATATATATATATATAATATATATATATATATATTATAATATTTAGAACTCGATTGTGGTGTACTGGGTTGTTGGTTTTTTGTGTTGTGTGACATGTTATAAACGTTTTTATTTTATTATTTATGTTTTTTACTGTACATTACATTTTATCTTGGAAATTTGGTGGGTGACCCGTTTTCATTAAATTATATTCATTATAACTTAGGCTTAAGAAAATTTGTATAAAAAAAAAAAGAATAAATAAAAAAATTGGTTGTTTTCAAAATTTTTTATCATTAACATTTTAAAAGACAAATTTTAATGCTAAATTATTAAGTCTTTTATTTTACAAAAAAATTTACATTATATATATATATACACTCTGCAGCAAAAGTTTTTTATTTTTATTTTGTCATTACTGAATTAGGATTTTTGAAGTTTTTTGCTTATATGCTTCCTAGCATACTGAAAAATAGTTCGAGTATTAAAGCTTTTTCGTTTTTGCATTTCTGTGTAAAAAAAAATGCCTCAAGTTTTTCCCTTTCGTTTTCGTGCAGTCCTTAGCGCAAAAAAATCGTTTAAAAACAGCTTATCAAAACGTAAAAGAAGGGAATGTCTTTAATTTTCTCTGTAGTTTGCTATTAATATTATTAATTACGAATTTATTCTTCTATATTACACAGAATTAGAGACATTTTTTTTAGGTTTGGGTGAGATTTTTTTTTAACGAATTGCGTCAAGACGAAGCAAATTTTGGTGGCGCATTTTTTTTAGCACAAATGCAAAAACGAAAAAAACGCTTAAAAACATGATCCTTTGCTAAAAAAAAAATACCGAATTTTTTTCGGTGTTGTGCCAGAAATCGTACAAAGATGCGCAACGTTAAATTTTTGTGGACTTCAAATTTGGCATATTTCCAATGAAAATTTCCATCATTTTTTGGTAGTCTTTTATTGCGCGGAATTAAATTGAGTGAATGATATAGGCACTCCGCGCTTACAAGGCAATTTCCGGCAAACAATTTTTCAACAAATTATCGCAATCGCAATTCCGCAATTGCCGGAAGCGCCCACTCAATATATATATATAATATATAGTATATATATTATATTATATTATATATTATATATATATATTATATATTATATTATATAATATATATATATATTATATATATATTATTATATATTATATATATAATCAGCAGTTGTCCACCACCATTCACAGTTCAGAGCCACCTACTTCAAGGATGGGGTGTGCACGAAACATCAGAAGTCCAAAGGGCTAAACCGTTAAATTTAAACGCAGATTGACCAACATGTAACGCAGGCTTTGAAGTAGGGGGAATCTTAAATTAGTCAGGCAGGCAAAAACAACAAAAGATGGTAGAGCAATTAATTCCTAGAACAGAGGTGGCAGGAAGAAAGGAAAGCACCGAAAGCGTGTGCGAAGCTATCAGCCTAGTAGTTACCAATATCAACCTTGGGGTTTGGGTGGTTGACGCAATAGGACGTCGTCATGGGTGCAGTTGAGCATTACCTCAGAGCCTGTTTATGCTATTTCCCAGTCTACCTCACGTGCTTTCCCCGAGGGCCCATGATTCTGTAAAAAGCGCGGAATTGGTGTTGGTACGACTGGCGAGTGAGAAGTTCCTTTACCGTGCGCGATTGTCTACTACAGAGTGATACCCTGCTCATGACGAATCACAGCTTGCATCGTAAGGAAAAAACGGTATACACATAGTCACGACGTTCAAGAGAGAGCTTTGCTTGAGGCAACCTAGATAGAGCACTGAGGTGCGATAGCTAGAGATTCATGGAGAAATGAGACATTAAACATGAGATAAGATGTATATAATGCTCGTTCGCAAGCTTCGTGTGCCTTTTGTACCGATACCTCTCTATTCAAAGCACGTGGTGAAACAGAGAAGATCCTCCTAGACATATGAGAAGCAGTACTCCAATTACATATGTTCGTGAGCGATGAGTGTCCTCTTCCATCGTTAGTGTGAGTCTGTCCGTGAGCGTAGAGAGCATGAGAAATTGTATTTCACCCGCGAAAAACTAATGCAAAGGTCCTGTCGGCTCATGT
>JABUQX010007809.1:15000-35000 GCA_015478945.1 Trachelipus rathkii
CATTTAAGTCCCTGGTCTAATTCATTTATATATATGAGAAAAATAACCCACCACTGAACCCTGTGGGACACACTCATCACTATTTCCCCTGAGACTTATTGCATTATTGTACACACTAGTTTTCTATTCACAACCACTCTTTAATCCACTATTACCACTCCACCTATAACCACATTGCAATATCTTCTTTATTAGCCTTATGTGGGAAACCTTATCAAAAGCCTTTGCTAAAACGTCTAAATATATAATGATCAACTGGAGCTCTCCTCGGTCAATGCATCAGTAATGTAATTCCCAATAAATTCTAAAAGGTTTGTCTGACATGACTTACCCCTTTCTGAAACCGTGCTGGGAGTCATACAATACCTGTTATCTTCCTGAATATTTCTCTATATTGAACCTTTCAGTAACTTTTCCAGAAGCTTTACAACCAGAGATGTTAGGCTAGCTGGGGGGTCTGGGGGAGCTAACTGGCCTATAATTACCAAATCTTTCATTACTACCTTTCTTATAAAATAGCGCACAAACATATGCCGTTTTCAGTCATCTGGTACCTCACCAAATGTCATAGATCGCTTAAAAATCAATACAGTGCCGTTGCAATGCTGGTACTACCCTCTTCAAAATTCTACCAGGGGGGGGGGGGGGGGGGGGGGGGGGGGGGGGGGGGGGGGGGGGGGTTGTTACAATCAGGGCCTGCAGCTTTACTTGGATCAATATGGTCTAGTAAACGTTTTATATCTTTTACATCAAATTCAAATTCTGTAAGTCTTATTTGTTACATGCATACAAGAACTATTAGTCTCCAAACTATTATCTAATCTTTCCTCAGTAAACACTGAGCAAAATAAGCATTGAAATGTTGACCAACTCCTTTCTGAACTAACTAAATTTTCATTAATTTTTAATAGGACTAATTGTCCTATTCTTACTTTAAATTTATAAAGCTAAAAAACTTCTTCAGGTCCTTATTAATATTATTCCTTGCTAATTAATTTCTGCCCTCTCTCTTTGCCTTCTTATTGACTGGTTAAGTTCGTTTCTAATTTTTTCCTATAATTTTCTAAATCATCTTCCCTATTACTACCCTTGAATATTTTAAAACATCTAAGCTTTTTTCAATTGATTTTTATCTCTATCTCTCTATTCCAAGCCAAATCAGGTTTTCTCTCGCCACCCTATATGGGTTTTAATTTTTAAAAACCATACTGACTGAATAATTCATTAACAAAACTTGCCTTAAAATGTTCCACATGATAAAACAGTTTGGTCTTAAACTCTTACCAGTCCAGTTTAATTACTAAGCAGTGGTCCGTAATTTGGTAAAAATCGCCATTTCGGAAACTAGGATTTGTTCCTTATTAGCTTGCAATTTGGGCCCAGAATATCACATTCATATAATCTATTATATTATGGTCACTAAGTCCTAAATTCTCCTCAACTCTAATCTATCCACCATACTTTCATCATAGTTAATATTAAGTCTAATAGTGCATTGTGTCTTGTGGGTTCATGGACCATCTGCTCAAAATAGTTACTAGTATACAATTTTATAAATACTGACTACTCTGGTCCGTATTAGCAAGGAATCCCATTTAATGCCAGGAAAATTAAAATCACCCATTATGACTATACCTTTATCTTTACTGTGACATCTGTCTTAATTTCTTTCACAATTTCCGCAATCTAATTCTTGACTCTTGGCCAGGAGGTCTATAAAATGCCCTATTCTATATGATTTATTAAACATAAGGATATCTACCTTTCGCTCTTCATTGCTTTCCCTCCCTTTCTCTCTCTCTCTCTCTTGCTTCTCTCATCTCCTCCTCTCTTCTCTCTCTCTATCTTCCTCTCTTTCTCCTCTTCTCTCTTCTCTCTCTCTTATCTGTCTTCTCTCTCTTACTCTCTTCTTTCTTTACTACTTTCTCTTCTTCTCTCTTCTTCTCTTCCTTTTCTTCTCTTCTCTCTCTCTCTCTTATCTCTCTCCTCTTCTTCCTTCTCTCGCTCTTCTCTTTCTCTTGCTCAATCTTTCGCCAGTCTCTTTTTTGCATCTCTTTCTCAAACAACTTTTACTAACCCATCCTCTTCTCTCTCTCTAGCTCTATTCTCTTTTTACTCTCTTTCTCTGTTCTCTCTTCTCTTCTCTTCTTGCTCTTCTTTCTCTTTTTCATGTCCTCGTCCTCCTCCTCGCGGTACCTCCTCTCCAGTGTCTCTTGTACCCTTTTCCTCTCTCTTTTTCGCTCTTCTCTTCTTCTCTTCTCCTTTTCTTTTCTTTTCTTCTTTTGTGGAGTGTGGCTCTTCTCCTCTCTCTCTGCTTTCTTTCTCTACTCTTTCTCTTATTTTCTTTCTCTTCTCTGCTCTCTCTCTCTCTTTCTTTCTCATTCTCTTCCTCTCTTTTCTCTCTTCTCTTTTCTTCTTTTCTCTCCTTCTTCTTTTCCTTTCTCTATCTCTCTTTCTCTCCTTCTCCTCTTCTCTCTTCTCTCTCTTCTTTACTCTTTATCTCTCTCTCTGTCTTTTCTCTCTCTCTTACTTTCTACTCCTTCTCTCTCTCTTCGTTTCTGCCTTCGCCTTTGTCGCGTCCTTTGTTCACTCCCTTTTATGTTACCCATACCGATTCAATATCAAGATTAGTTTTTAAAGTCAAGTCATTAATACAGATTGAATATTGCTTTAATATAAAGCGCCACACCACCACCTTCTTTCCTCTACGCTGGAATAAATAAAGTAATATCCTTCTATTTCATATTCCTGAAAGAAGTCTCCATATAATTCTTTTAATTAACCCATGCCTCAGTTATGCAAATATATGTCAAGATTCTCATTATGGTATCAACTAATTCAGCTCAATTTTTAATTTCTAAGCTGATGATCATTTGTGAAAAGCATTGATATTCGAAATGCCTGTTATTTTTATTGCTAAATCATTATTTGAACTGTAAACAACACTAATGTTTATTATATCCCACTAAGCAGTTACCATTTGCTATTTTTGTATCCAGATTTAGCCCATCACCCCCAACTTTACTAGTTTTTTGCTAACAAGTCTCCAAAACTGGTGCTGAAAAGCCAAACACCTTTACGCTCAAGTGAATTCCATCTGCTGCAAAAAGATCTTATCCAGAAATTCTCTCCACCAAACCAAAACCTAATATTTTCTGAAAAACATAATTTCCAACTTTCATTACACCTAAAGCCCTACTCCCATTCCGACTGCACCTAACCTAGGTAAATCCCAGAAATCAATGCGCACTTTCTTCCCTAGCTTTCAACTCTTCTGAATCAATCTCCTATAATCTGCTATAAATTCTTCTGACCTTCTATGTCCCTTATCATTTGCCCACAAGCACAATCACATTTGAATCAACATTTGGTAGAATCAATCTCTGCTATCTATCCTAATCCACAATATCACTCACTTCTGGCACCTGAAACATACTCTCATTGTTGTCTTTTATTCTATTTGAAAAAGCCTATCTAGTATCGTATGCATAGAGTCTCCAAATTGTAGCATTGTAATCAGTCTTCCCTTTAGAAACTCAAAATTACCATTGGCACCTCTGATCCTCCCATCTGGAAGACAGCGAACTGTTACGCAGGTCTACAGCTGACCTGACTTTCGATCCTCATCTTTAATATTATTTCTAGTTCCTACAACTCTATTTTATCTGCAGACCTATTTTCAACTACTTTATCTTTTTCCCTAATCTTCCTGCCTAGGTGAATCTCTATTCCTGTCTACCCCTATAATCCCACTCCTCCTCGCTCGACATCCCTACTAACTTTTTCTTGACACTTCCCTCCTTCTCAACTCAAATACTACTTTTTCTTTCAATTCATTCATATTTTCCCCTCAGTCTTGCAATCTCCCTCCTTAACCAAAACACATTCTCTGCATTCACAACACAAGCAGGGCAGCTATTCACATATCACTCTACAGTCCCACATGTATCACAAAGAGCATACATACTTTAAAACTTATCATCAAGCTTTAAACCTTGTGCCTTCAATTTACCAAGCTAGTTTAAGTTCGCTAAGCCTAATAGAAATAAACTATGTCTTTAAAACCAGTAAAATTGAACAAGCTTATATCACAGCTTAAGCCTAGCAAGGGATAATAGATATATAATTTTTTTTTTTTTTTTTTTTTTTTTTTTTTTTTTTTTTTTTTTTTTTTTATCATTATATATGCCAATATCTCGAGACCTACGATACTTAACAAGAAAACCAATTACATATTGGATCATCCCGTATAAAGCTTCATTACAAGGAAAAAAAATTGTTGTTAAAAAAATAATAAAAATTTTTTTATTTATTATAATTTTTTTTTTTTTTTTTTTTTTTTTTTTTTTTTTTTTTTTACAACATTCCATGAATATAAGCCTTATACGCTGATTCTAAATATGTAATTGGTTTTCTTGTAGGTATCGTAGTTCTCGAATATCGCGTACAATCAGATGTAAAGTTTTACCAAAAAATAATGTCTCAGTAAAGTTACTGATTTTTAAGTTTTACATGTTAATGTTAAACCAATTTTACATGGAGATTTTTAAGGCTAGCTTTTACTATTTTATTTAATGTAAATTAGTAAGTCCAAACGACGAGAAATAAAAATTAATTACATTTAACCGACGCCCTACCATTTTTACCCCAAAAAAGAATTTTCAACACCTTAGCATTTTTCAAAAAATTACTAAAATATTTTATTTCACATTTTTCAATATTTTCTTTATTCAAATCATTTAAAGAAAGTTGAATTGAGAAAAAACAATTTAAATATGGGTGTAACTTGAAATTTCGTTTTTTCATTGACTCATAAAAAAAAAAAAGCCCAAATATTACCTGTTTTCCCCCATTGACCGATATATATATATATATTTAATATATATAATAATATATATATATATATAATATATAAATGTTATATTATATATATAATATATATATATATATATATATATTATATATATATATATATATATATTGTAGAAATGGAAGAACCAGATCCTTATTAAACATTTTAATTCATTACAATATTTCTCAATGTTTCAAGAAAATATTTTCCCATTTTCAAGATCTTAAAGGATTAGATTACATCAATTAAATTATTTATAGTGCAAAATGTTGTTTATATTGATGTTGAATAAAATTTAATATTAAATAGCAGATGATTCAGTGCTTACCAGTAAATAACCTTCTTGTTCCTGTGATGAATAAAATGGAATTAAAATATTGTTCTTGTTGCGGTGACATCTACACATGTAGATGGATTGAGAGTTTTGTAGAAAGATTCTAGAATATATATATATATTCAAAGTTTAAATTTCTTAAGTGGTGGTGGTTCTTTATTGCGCCTTCTCTAATGCTTTAATTGGACGGATTTATTACGTTATTGCCTGTTTGTGGTGATATTTCTCTGTACTCACTGATATGTATGATAAGTTGGTGCATTGTGCTGCCAATGTAGATTGATGAGCAGTCAGCACAAGTGTTTTGTACACAACATTCAAGCGCAAGAGATCCATTAGTTGTCCTTTATGTAAATTGATGTATATGTATATATTAGTAACGTATGTTACTTGCAACAGGTTGGCAAAGCCCACTGCCCGGGTAACCCAGGTAAAACCCACTGGGCTGGGTTTTGGTTCCCCAAAATCCCACTTTGTCGTAAAGCGGGTTTTTTGCTATTTGATTTAGCTGGTGTTAATAACAAAAATATTTGAAATCAGTGTCTCAATTATGTTTGACACACACAGGAATGAATAAAATAAAACCGCAAACTTATTTTATGCGTTAATACTTATACTTTAATGACTAAGTAGGCTACCTGAGTTTAACAATAAAGACTAATTTAACATCCAACACAATATGAAAATCACCATTCACCAATCATGTTCATTCTTGGATTTCAACATTCTGTAACATTTAACTAATTTTTCGGCCCTTTCATTGCCTAATTTGTTTCTCAATTTGTTATGTATAAGGCCATAAGTTGAGAACAGTCTCTCCACACCCGCAGAGCTTGCAGGCACAGAATGCAAAGTGATAGCCAATTGGCAAAATTCCGGTGAAAATTTTCCATATTTTGTGGCCCTTTTGTGAACCACCTGCCACCATTTTGCAGCACTCATGCCACTGGTGAAGTTCTCTGTCAGCATGTAATGTGGGAAAATTTCAGTCTTCAATTTGAAATTTCGAAAAATGAACAGCGTAATCCACGTTTCTCTCCTGCAACCATTCCAAAACAGTTTCTTCCTGTTGGGCAGATAGTTTTGCACCTGTAAAAAGTAAATAAAAAGAATGACCTTCAGACATTGTATATTGTTCTTATTTTCTGTACTTCCCATTCTTATTAAAGAAAAATTAATGTAAAAAATATCTGCATGTGAACCCAAAACTTATTAGGCTATTTGATTTTGATTTGGTAGCTTTACCCTTTACCACACAGTAGACTAAAAATATAAAAATAAAAAGTAAAAGAGTTGGAATGTGGGATTGCCGGATTGTGGAGGACTTTATAATTCTTTCCTCACCTCGATATTTGGGATGTGTAGCATAAGCTACTAATTGAAATGGTGTCATCCAGTCATCAAATCTTGCTTGAATGATAGCTTTGTATGGTTGTAGAACTGGGTCTTCAAGAACCTCAAACCATATTTTGACTGCATCCCCCAATGAGCAAGAATCAGACTGTAGCTGCAATAAGAAATATTAAATATTTACAATTTATTTAATATTTACAATGCAATATCTATTACTATTAGGCATTTAGTCAATGGTTCACAAATAGCCCAAATGAAGTGTGATGCATTAATTATTATTCAATGCTCTTGTGTTTCTCAAATAGAAGAGAGCTAATATAAAAGTCTCAAATAGACTTTTATATATTAACTTTATAACCAGGTTTTCTTACCCTATCTAAAGCTGAGGCCACAATGTTAAGTTGGTTTTGCAGGTTCAGGGCTTCACGGTAAATAGCTACATTGTCAATTATGGCAGCTATATTCTTTGCTCTTTCTGCAGAATATTTATTTCAATGTACAACATGAAATTTTGTGTGAATGTGTCAACACATGCACACTGACCATTCCAGCAGGTATCGTTGGGCATTTGAGGTTTTTTCCCTCCTTTTTCACGCATTCAACCCTGAAATAGAAATGCATTTAAGTAACTACTGATATTGAAGCCTTAATATAGTAAATATACCATATGTCTAATTCAAAATAAATGATCTCATAATGTTACAAAGGCTTTTTTTTTTTTTTTGTTGCTGAGTGAAAGTGAAAATACTGTAGCAGCAATTCATTCAATTTCATATTTATAGTGTATTTATAATACCATCACCACTTTTCCTGAAATCATCTGAAAAGACTGAAAATCACTTACTTCTGGTTGGTGGTGGTTTCTGAAGTACTTGGCAACTTCTACCAGATGGCTAAGGACTGTCCTCGGAGTAACCTCCTTTTCCACAAGGTTTAAATAGTGTGCTGCACAGCCATACACAAGAAGGCCTAAATTGTGCCCTCTTCCTCCATCACTTGCATCCACTTCTTTGTAGTGGGTCTCGAGAAGTTGTCTTGTCAGCTTCATTTTGTTTTTGTTACCGGAAATGTAAGCTACTACCTAAAAAGAGAAAGAATGAGTTAATCTACTTATTCTACTAGCAATGCTAAAGATTATCTTTAGCATTACGTTGTTTATTCATTTAGTGACCTTTTAGTTTTTTAAAGGAAACAATTTTTTAGTTATTTATAAAACACAGATTTAAAATCGTTAATCAAGTTAATCAACTCACCTTGCATTTGTATTTGTCTTCGAATTGGTCTATTTGCTTTATTGCCAAATCTGAAATGTAGTTGTAAGTTTTTTTCTCAGCTCCAGTGTTAATGGACCCAGCAAAAATGGATTTCTTTCCTCCATTACCACTGGTTGGCAGGTGCAAACCTGTTGCAATGATTGGATGGTTGTCCACATTGGACCATCCATCTTGGACCATGGTAACTTGTTTTCCTTTGAAAGCTCCATCATGCGAAGCTCGCATTCACCAGCAACATCATCTAAAAGACCTTCGCTAAGCTGGCATCTCGAGTGAGGTTGATAAGTTCCACCCTGCATCATTGTAAATAATGCCCACAATTCCCATACTAAAATCTGGTAAACCACCTAATGATCTGGCCTCATACAGACCTATTTCACTGCTTTACAATATCCAAAGTATTAGTAAAATTAATCCTCAATAGAATTTGATCCTTTATCTAACTAATTTAACATAACACATCCTGACTGGCTTTAATCAAATTCCCTCCTTTTCGCACACTTCTAGTAGCAATAGACATCAACAAGGCATTTGACACAGTCCCCCAGCACATCTTAATAGATAAAATAGTAAATACTAATATAACCATTAAAGACTAAAAAAATAATGGCCAACTTTCTATTAGGTCATTGAGCTAAAGTCATTCAAGGTTGATTCTCCTCCACATATAAAGTATACAATGGCTTCCCCCAAGGCGCCATCTTATCATGAACACTTGCTAATCTCTTTATGCACAACTTCATAAACCCCAAATCCTCTTCTATAAAAATTATAGCAATGCCGACAGCCTAACAGTTACAGCTCAAAGCCCCTCCAGAGAGACAGCATGCATAGAGTTGCAACAGTACATAGGCCAGCTATCGCGATGGCTGACAATGAACAGAATTATAGCATCTCCAAAACTCCTCAATAACTTTACTCACACCTGATAGGAGAGAATCAAATTTTCATCTAACAATTTGCCTTTCTAATAATATACTTTCTCTCTTAATAAGGAACCCACCATCTTGGGCTTGACTTTCAACACACACATACGACATTCATCCACACACAAATTAAATGCATTGAGAGCACTGACAGGAACAAACTTTGGTCAGCACAAAGATACCAACTCTATAGTATAAAATACTTTTCAGCACAAAAATACCAACTATCTTTGTTCCACCCTAAATTACACACATCACCAGCCTTGGACCCCCTAATTTCAAAATCTATCAGTCAAAAACTAGAAGTTGTTCAAAACAAAGCCCTCAGGATGATAACCGGTTGCCTCCCCTCTACACCTATACACCACCTTCTGACTGAAAGAAAAATCTCCCCAATAAAGACTCACCTTGACATGATAGGATGTCAATTTTACGGTAAATCATTCTCAACAGATCACCTTCACCAAACACTATAACGTCCACCAATACCTAGAAGAATGAAAGCTACACTAGCGAAGTACTATTTTGATATTTATGCATATTTTCCCCTACACCACCTGACATCCCTATAATTAAGCACATTCAAACTGTATAGGCATCTGGTGTAAGAATAAATCTCAAATATGCAGTGTTGTCCACTAAATGAGATTTATTGCTTGTAGTTGTTGTAGTTTTGTCATGTGGATTGCATCTGAGGATGATTTCCACATCTCTACATCTAAATCTTGGTCATATAAACCTGTCGAATTCAAGAAGATTCTTTGAGTCATTTGGCAGATGATAGATTGTTTTTACATAAAAGTTTATTCATTAGATGGGATGAGGGATGGATGTGTTATAAAATGTGAGTTTAGTAAAGAGTGGGTGTAATTGATGTGCTACTTAGTTGCTGAGTCAAAGATAATGACATCAGATTTTTTTTTTTTGGTGTATGTGTGCGTGTATTTGATTTGTATGTATGTATTTGTGTATGTGTGTGTGCGCGCGGGCTTGAGTATTTGATTCATCATGGAAATGTGAGAAAGTGTTAGGTTTGTTGTGTCTTGTTACAATTTGATGGACCGTGCTTTGTATTGGAATGAAGCATGTGTGGTAGTTTAAATTAATAGGCTGTCAATGTGTAGTTTAGGTGGGCCTTATTCTTTGTTTCCAAACTAGAGTCAAGCTACCATATTCATTTCTATGCTCAATTTGAACTGTGAGATTGATCTGCATGTGTTAAATTATTTGTCAGCCGAATATGTTTGAAATTGTTGTTTGTAACAGAATTTATTCCTAAGATTTTGGTATTCGTATTTAGAGGAATAATCTTGGTGCCTATGATTATTAGGGGATTGAATGAGAATTTTTGTTCATTAGTTTTGAGAAGTATTTGAAGTAGTTTACGGTAACATATGTGTTTTTTCTTGAGTTTGTGCTCTTATAAATTTCAGTCAACATTTAATTTGTGACCTCTTTTATTGTTAAATTATCTGTGGACATGTAATATTGGTTTTGATTAGGGTTATTAACATGTTTTGTTAAGTCCTTTCAAATATATCATTTGGGCATCATTTGATTGATTTTGAAATGTAAATTTAAAACTGTGATAACAATGGTGTTCATTTCTCAAAAGAAGATGTTAAAATAGTGATATTGCTTCTAGTGGAGAAATATGCTTATTTGAAATGTTTGCATAATAAAGCAGACAAATCAGAGAATAAGACGCTCTCAGAATTTTTAGTTTTGACATTGATAGAAGGAGATTATTATTCATTATGATTCATGTCTGAATATATATATATATATATATATATATATATATATATATATTATATATATATATATATATATATTATATGATATATATATTATATATATATAATATATATATATAATATATATATATATATATATATATATATATAATATATTATATATAATATATTAATATATATATATATATATATAATATATATATATATATATATATATATAATATATATATATATAACAACTATTTGAATGGATTTTTTTCAAAGAAATACTGTGTTGCTTAGTTATAATAATAATAATTAATAATAATAATAATATAATAATTAATATAAATAATAATAATAATAAATAATAATATAAATATAATATCAATTAAATTGTGTTATTTTCCAATGCATCACTGGATGGATGGAACATGTTTATCAGATTCCGGCTATCATCAGATACAAAATATGACTTTACAGCCAGTGAAAAAGCCAAGGTATATATATATATATATATATATATATATATATATATATATATATATATATATATATATATATATAATATATTAATTTAAATATATATATATATATATATATATATATTATTATTAAAATTTTATATTAATTAAATAAATAATTATATATATATATATATATATATATATATAAATATATAATAATATATATTATATATATATATATATATAATATAATATATATATATATATATCTTTCTTTTCTTTCTTTCTTTCTCACCATCCTCTTTGCCGCAAGATTGGGGGTAAGGTGCTGACAAGCATCGGAAAAGAAAAGCAGTAGGAAAACATGGCAAACGTCGAAAAGAAAGCCCAGCCTTACCGCCCGCCTCTGTACCATTAATTAGTGAGAGCTTGTCACAGACCAGAAAATCCACCTAGAGCATCATGGGAACGCGACGGAGACTCACTATGGTAAATCGTCAATGTAAGGGTTCATCCCCTGGCCAGGTGGGCCACAACCATGCCCCCATACAAAAACCCCGCCATTCTCGTCCTTCATGCACCTTTAATTTCTCCGCCTCTGCAAACTCGAACATGTTCTCTTTCCTTCAAGACATTCGTTCACGCGACTCAATCGCACTTTCTCCTTCGTCCTGCCCCAGCCGGTCGGTTCCCAACACAGTCACCAACTATACATCCGCTTAACAACCTACTATCATTCATCCTTTCCACATGACCAAACCATCTCAACATACTTTCATTTATTCTCTCATTTACCCCTTTCTTCAACACACCACACTCTCTAATACGTTCATTCCCTATTTTATCAATTCCTTCTCACACCTAAAGCACCCCTAAGATTGTCCATCTGAACACATTGATTTAGGGATCTATCTTCTTATTCCAGACCATAGTCTCACAACCATACAATAACACAGGTAACACATACCTAATGTAAGACCCTAGCACAACTCGAAGACTTAGTCCCTTTGCATTCACTAAACGATTTAATTGCACAGCCACCTTCCTGCCTCTTTCAAACTTTCCTACTACACGCTGCATCGTCCGTTCCCTTCTCATCCAACCTAACCCTAAATATTTAAACTTAGACAACTTGTTCTAGCTGCTCACCTCTAACATAACTTCACACTGAGGAGTGTCTCAACTCACAACCATAACCTTACTCTTTCCTACGTTTACTTTCAGCCCTCCTTTCAACACACCCTGCCAAAAATCTCTCTATCAATCCTCTCAAACTCTCTTCAGATTCCGCCACACGAACCAAATCATCCCGCATATAATAGGTAGGGCACCCTCACCTCATCTCCATTCTCCATCATTCTAACACATTTCCTGCCATCCCACCCTCAAATTCTTTATCATAACAACCATCCTATACCAAATTGGAATAACCAAGGGAGACAATAACGGCACCAACCCTGTCTTACTCCGCATTAATCCTAATAACCAATCACCATTTGACCACATTTATTCTTACACAACGCTTCACTATCCTCATAACATACTTTTGATTCATTCAGAAGCCTACCACCACACCATATATCACTAACACCTGCCAAAACGCTTCCCTATTAACTCTATCATAAACGCCTTTGGCAAATCCATAAAACCTAAATACAATTTAAACTTCTTCTCCTTCTCCCTCATTTTCTCATCATTTGTTTTCAATGTAAAGATTTGATTCAGACATCCTCCTCTACCACTCCTAACGCACCTTGTTCTCTTCACCAATCAGTCTCAGTCACTCGACGCACGGCGCACTCTTTCGACCAAAATCCAGCATATATCTTCCCTTCCCTACAACTCTCAATAAACTTATTCCCTATAATTTCTACATTCCCCCCCCCCCCCCCCCCACCCCCCGACCCCCCCCCTTATCCTCCTTACCCTTATACAAGGTACTATTACCGTCTCCTCCAATCCCTTGGAACTATAAACTCCATCCATAACGCTTAAATTACCAAAAAAAAAAAAAAATACAAACGAACTTCTTAAACAGCAAACAAGAAACACTTCCCAAAAATCATCATCACATCTCGGCCTCCGCTCTTGATGCATTTTCACTAGTAATTTCCACATCTATACCTGCAGATTTAACCAATTCTTCAGAACTTTTCTCAAAAAAACAGCCTACCATCACCTCTCCATTACTAATAACAACTCATCCAAAATACCTATTCCTTCTTGCACCAATAAAACCACACACATTCACTAACAGCTCCCTTATCATTACTGTTAATATTGTTCCAAGTTTTCGAAGTGTTCTTTCCACACTCCCTCACATCCATTTCATTCCATTACAAAAGCACCATCCCTATTCATTATTCTAAGGCAGTTCCCCTTATTCTCATTTCTTAACCTTTCGCGCTTCCTTCCAGAAGAGCTTCCTATTTCCTTGTATGTCCTTCATTCATCCTCCTTCCAAACTGTTCATTTACCTATTGTTTCTCCTACGTATACACCTTTTAGTATTTCTTTTTTCCTCCTTATATAATTCCAAGCATCTTTTCTTTTGAAACTTCATCATTTGCTTTTAGTAACATTCAACCACGCTTCTTTTTTACCTTTTAACCGCTTTCAATCACCTCTCATTCCACCATTCGCTGTTAACATTCTTACTTCTACTTTAGCACATCTCACACACTTCCTTTGCAACTAACTAACAATTGCTTCCTTCATTTTCCCCCAGATTTGCTCAGTATCAACTTGTTAACATTCAACCGTTTTACTAGCGAGCGCTCTTACATACTTACCTTATTTAATCTTGCTCACTTACCTTCTCCCTCTTTATTTTTACTACTCCCTTTCGTATCACCCTCCTCTCCATCAAAACCTTTACTTAACTTATATATAATATATATATATATATATATATATATATATATTATATATATATATATATATAATTATAATATATATAAAATCAGATTGGGAGATGCGTAACATGCACAGGAAACAATAGTTAATTTGGGAGACATGAACCTAAATCAAAAAGCCCCACTACTCTCCCCTCATACCTAAGTGAGAGCCTGTCGGCAGCTAAACTTCCACCTAGAGCTTCAAGCACCACGACAGACCCCCACTGTGCTATAATATTAATATTATATATATATATATATATATATTATATAAATAAATATATATATATATATTATATATATATATATATATATATATATATTATATATATAATATATATTATTATATATATATATATATATATATATATATATATATATATATATGCCCTGCTGCAATTTAACTACTTAGCGCCCATGGGCCCAAAGAAATTTTTACGCCCTATATATATATAATATATATTAATATATATATATATATATATATATATATATAATATATATTATATATAATATATTTATATATATAATTAATATATTATATATATATATATATATATATATTATAGTGAAGTTATGTTAGTTGGTGAGCAGTCTGAAAGTGTCTGAGTTTAAATATTTAGGGTATATGTTGGATGAAGAGGGAACGGATGATACAGAAGTGTAGTAAGAAAGTGGTGAATGGCAGGAAAGGGTAGCTGGTGCATTAAATCGTGTGAATGTAAAGAGACTAAGTCTTGAGGTGCGCTAGGGTTCTTACATGAGGGTATGTTGTTACCTCTGTTATTGTATAGTAAGTGAGACTATGGTCTGGAATAAGAAAGTAATAATTCTAAAGTTCAATGTGTTCAAGAGGACGATCTTAAGGACCGTTGCCTAGTGGAGAAGAATTTGATAAATTGCAGGAATGACGTATTAGAGAATTGTGTGGTGTGAAGAAAGGAGTAAATGAGAGAATAAATGAAAAGTAATGCTGAGATGGTTTGGTCATGGTGGAAAGGAGGAAGATAGACGGTTGGTTAAGCGGATGTATAGTGCGAGTTGTATATATATATATATATATATATATATTATATATATATATAATAATATATATATATATATATATATATATATATATATATATATATATATATATATTATATATCTTCCTTTTTAATTCCCAAGCCTGGGAGTAAGGTGCGTGACAAGCATCGAAAAAGAAAAGCAGTAGAAGAATATGACTACAAGTCGAAAAAGAAAGCCCAGCCTTACCGCCCCCTCTGTACCATTAATTATGTAACTTATCGCAATCAGAAAATGCACCCTAGAGCTTCACGGAACCGCGACGGATCCTCACTATGGTAAGTCAGGTGTAGGGTTCATCCCTTGGCCAGGTGGGCCACAACCATACCCCCATTCAAAACCCCGCCCCGCCCATTCTCCTCCTATCTGCACCTTTCTTCTCGCAAACAGTCCTTCAGTCAACTCGACGGCACTCTTTCGACCAAATACCAGCATATATCTTCTACAACACTCAATAAACTTATTCCCCTATAATTTTCTACAGTTCCTCTTATCTTCCTACACCTATATAAGGGTACTATTACTGGCTCTCTCCAATTCCCTTGGGAACTATACGCTCCAACTAACACTTTTATTACACAACATTCCAAATCCAATCAAATCATCATCTCGCCTCCGTTCTTGATCATTTCACCCAGTAATTTTCAATCTATACCTGCAGATTTACCGAATTCTTGTCAACTTTCTCACTCAGTACCCATTTACCTCCTCTTGCTAATAACGCCATCCCCAAAAATACCTATTCGCTTCTTGCCCTTCAACCCCACACTACTATCACCTCTTCATTACTGCCAATATTATGCCGATTTTCAAAGTGTTCTTTTCCACACTCCCCTCACATCAATTTCCATCATATAATATATATATATTATATTATATATATATATATATTATATATATATATATATATATATATATATATATATATATATATATATATATATATATATATATAATATATATATAATATATATATATATATATATATATATATATATATATGCGCTTGAAAAACTGAAGGACTGATTGTGAAGACAAGGTGCGTTTAGGAGTGGTAGAGGATGTTTGGATTCAAATTTTTACATTAAAACAAATTGATTGAGAAAATGAGGGAGAGAAGAATAAATTATACTTAGGTTTTATGGTTATTTGCAACAGGTGTATGATAGAGTTAATAGGGGGAAGCTTTATGGCAGTATTAGTGATATATGGTGTTGGTGTAGGCTTCTGAATGGAATCAAAAGTATGTATGCGATAGTGAAAGCGTGTGTAAGAATAAATGGTGTCAATGGTGATTGGTTTAGGATTAATAGCGGAGTGAGAAAAAAGGGTTGTGTTATGTCTCCATTTTTTTTTTTTTTTTTTGGGGTTTTGGTTTTTTATTTGGTTATTCAATTTGTTATATGGATGGGGTTGTGAAGAATTCGAGTGGGGATGGCATGAAATGGTGTTAGAATGATGGAGAAATGGAGATGAGTGGAGGTGCCCTACCATTACATGCGGATGATTTGGTTCTGTGTGGCGAATCTGAAGAGAGTTTGATAGGAATTGGTAGAGAGATTTGGCAGGGTTGTGAAAGGAACGTAGATAAGAGTAAGGTTAATGGTTGTGAGTGAGGACTGTCCTCAGTGTGTAGTTTATGTTAGATGGTGAGCAGTTGGAGCAAGTGTCTGGGTTTAAAGATATTTAGGGTATGTGTTGGATGGAAGTAAACGGATGATGCAGAGTGTAGTAAGGGATGAAAAGGGAACGGAGGAAGGTTGCTGGTGGCAATTAAATCGTTTGTGAATGTAAAGGACAAGGTCTTGAGTGCGCTAGGGTTTTACTGAAGGGATGTTGTTACCTGTGCTTATTGTATGGTAGTGAGAACTAATGGTCTGGAATAAGAAGTATAGATCTAAAGTTAATGTGTTCAGATGGACAATTTTAGGAGCATGCTAGGTGTGAGGAAGAAATTAAATAAAATGAGGAATGAACTTATTAGAGGGTTGTGTTGGTGTGAAGAAAGGGGTAAATGAGAGAAATAAATGAAATGTTGAGAATGGTTTGGTCATGTGGAAAGGATGAACAATAGTCGGTTGGTTAAGGCGGTGTATAAGTGGGGATGTGTTGGGAACCGACCGCTGGGAGACCGAAGAGAAGTGGATTGAGTCGGTGAACGAATGTCTGAAGGAGAGAAATGTGAGTTTTGGCAGAGGCGAGAATAAAGGTGCATGATAGGAGAGAATGCGGGGTTTTGTATTGGGGGCATGGTTGTGGCCCACCTGGGCCAAGGGATGAACCCCTTATATTGACGATTTACCATAGTGAGGGCCGTCGCGGTCCCCATGAAGCTCTATGGTGGATTTTCCTGACTGCGACGTTTTCACTAATTTATGGTACAGAGGGGGTGGTAAGGCTGGGCTTTATTTTCGACATTTGTCATTTTCTCCTACTGCTTTTCTTTTTCCGCTGCTTGTAGCGCAACCTTACTTCCCAGTATTGGGAATAAGAGGTTAGATAAGAAAAATTATATATATATATATATAAATATTATATATATTTATTATATATATATATATATATATATATTATATATATATATATATATATATATATATATATATATATATATATATATAATATAATCAATACTATACATTATTACATCTAAATGTCAAATTAATGATTCATTACAGGTTTTCGTCTTTCCTTTTCGTTAGCAATTGTCAATTAATATCTTCGTAATAATAATTTTTACAGTGAGATCATTTTCATAGCAAGTACAGCAGAATGAAACTAAACGCTGTTGCGGACTGGGACGAACATAAATAAATTTTTAACCCTTCTAAGTGTGGATTATGATTCTTTCAGCATAAATAAATAATGAGTAATAAAAAATAATTTTAAAGATATTCAGATTTGGATATAATCATGAAGGCTTTTGGTTAATAATATTTGTTTAATTGGACAAAGGTTTGACTGCCGTTACCTTCTTCTAAAAGCAAACATTTTAAATGAATGCAATCTGTTCCAAAATCTTCTAAGTCGGATCGATAGATTTTTTGTAATAATTTAGCTGATTTATGAATGTGGATTATGTGGTCTGGGTCGGTTTCGGTGAGATTTGAAAAGAATAAAAACTTTTCTGAAAATTCGCTGTATGCAAACTATTTAATTCTGTTGACAGTTTTTCTAATATAGTATTGAAGCTTGCTTGAAGAATGCATATTTGATAATTTTCTTCTTCTCAGATCTTAGTTTAGATACATTCTTGATGTCTTTTTGTGTAAAGATTTTTCAATTTTCTTGGGGGCACAATTTTCGTAGGTTTCTAAATGAACTTCTAATTTTCATTAACTAAGTTACTCAGAGAGTTATACAAATTAATAACTGTTGCCACCTCCATATCTTCAGATTGCAATTTTTTACTTATAGAATCAAATCTTTCAAGTATTGGTTCCCATATTACAGACATAAAGAGTATTTCATAGGAACTTTTTTTTTTTAAAAATTCCCTTTTTTTTCTTGCTGAATGACTGGTCTTTCATTTTTATCTTCAGATATAGAGTTTAAAGCCTTAACAATAGCTTTCAAACTTTTGTTTAGACTTTCACAAGCTTCCGTTCGAGCTTACCACCTTGTCCCACATAGTGTTTTGACAGCATATTCTTTGAAGAAAGATTCTAAGATTCCCCAATGATGCGTAGAGCCCGAGAAAAAATTATAAAGATTCTGAATCAAAGCAAAAAAGAAACCGCCTGTTTACAACATGTGGCAGCGCTAGATCCCACTAAATTAAGGGAATGAGCTGAACATGGTATGAAATATGCTAGATGGTTGACCTCTTTAATTCTTGTTTGCAAGCCAGAATATACTCCTGACATATTAGCAGCATTATCATACGTTTGACCCAGGCAACTGCTTATGTCTAATTCATTTGCTTTGAGAAAACTCATCACCATTTCAGCTAGTTCTTTACATGTATGACCAGGATTTTCAATAAATCCTAAAAAGCGTTCTTTAGGCATACCTTCTTTGCTAACATATCTGATGATAAAGCTCAGCTTATCTTTATGAGTAATATCTGGAGTGGAATCAACAATAATAGAAAAGTACTTACTTTCCTGAATTTCTTTCACTATTTCACTGATTACCTTTCTAGCCATAATTTGGATAAGTTCTTCGTAATTGCTATGTGATAAATAAGAAGTGCTTCCTTTGCCAGAATTTTAACATTGAGATAGGTGAGTTTGTAAAAAAGGGTCAAATTCTGCAATAAGTTCCAGACACATCATAAAATTTCCATTTCGAACAGAGCCAGCTATTTCATCATCGCCTCGGAATGGTAACCCCCGTGAGGAAAGTTTTTAATAACAGCAATAACTCTTTGTAGTACATTTCTCCAATATTTTACTTCTAATTGAGAGAGCAGCTGTTTGTCAACTCTACATAATGAATTACTTAGTTTCTTCAGCATCAACATACAATCACGATGGCGAACGGAATTTCATGTTCAGTCAATCTTGTATTGCCATGCTTCCAATCGTTAAATCCTTCTGTTACAAACTGAAATACAACACCGCCTCCAAAAAGTTTAACACGGACCGGCAAAAACCCATTCTTGAGTGATGAATACACTCGATAGTCCCGTTTCACAACATCTCCATTAAAAAGTTTTCGTTCAAACAAGGATTTTTATTAAGAATCTACTTTTATCTGGATAAATTCTCTTTAGAAATTTAAAAAAATTTTGTCTGAATTTGGAAAAACAAAAAAGATGGCAAAGTAGTCTCACTAAGCACCAACTACACCTTCAATAAAACAGGCATAAAAATTCCTAATCCTTTTGCGCCCGGAGAGCAGGTCACTATTCTCGACAGTAACGTAAGAAGTCGATGCATAATGTTTCACGATTACCCGTGTTATTGTTATCATCAATGAAATTTGAAATACTTCAAATTCATCCACACTCACGAAAAATTCATCATGTCTTTTGTGTTATAAGAATGGAGTCTAACTCTTGGTATTTTATATATAACACTTCAATTTTCTTTTCGCCTTTTCTTTTCTGCTGCATGGCGGTATTTCGGCTTCGCTCAACCTTTTCGACCATC
>JABUQX010007809.1:40000-43137 GCA_015478945.1 Trachelipus rathkii
CCTATTGTTTTTTGAGGAAAATAAGGTCACTGTGACTGAATTCAGACCGGTATGTGACCATGTTGGCTGAATATTTTTTCCCACATCTCGATGAATTGGACTTAGGGGACATTTGGTTTCAACAGGACAGAGCAACGGCTCACACTTCCAGGGCATCAATGGCTGTTTTGAGAGACCACTTCCCGGAGCGACTCATCTCATTACAGGGCGATTTGGAGTGGCCAGCCCCTCCCCCGATTTGGTCCCTTTCGACTTCTTTCTGTGGGGTTATCTGAAATCCTGTGTTTGTCAACCGTCCAAGGACCCTACAAGACCTGAAGGCCAATATTGCCAACATACCTGCTGCTATGCTGGTAAGGGTCATGACAAACGCCAGAAATTGGCTAATTCAGTGTATGGACAGTGGGGGTCGGCACCTATCTGATATGATTTTTAAAACTGTGTAAAACATTACTTTAGGTATGTACCTACATTATAATATAAAATAAAGATGTTCAGAATCATAACATGTGTTTTATTGTTTTGTAAAAAGGAAGTTATGTTGCCGCACCCTTTATTATTATTTCAATCAATATTATGTAACTAGCATATTTATTTATGAATATAGTGTGAACAGAGTCACAAGATATGAATTAAGCGCAACCCGACAAGAGAAACAAAGTCCCTGTTCGGGCGCCAATTCAATTTGTATTTATGTAACGGAGTGTAAAAATTTAATTTTACACACCGTACTTTTGGGAATGTCAAGTCAATTTTTAGAATATCTAAAGTTAAAAGAATTATCCTATCAACGTTTACAATTGATGAAACACTCAATTTACCTGAGAGGGTTGAAGCCTTGGTGACCGTGACAGCACTAAACAAGAGAATACGGAGGCAGGCTGTAGTTTCACCGGCTCCAACAGCTTTTCTTCTAACAAGTCCAAGGAAAACAAGTCTCTGGACTCTGTTTAGCTGTCAATGTTGCGCTTTCAGAAATGAGATTGAGAGGTAACATAAACAGTTAGATAAATTTTAGTTATGACCTTTAATAATTCATAAAGGCAACTTGAGGAAAAACAAACCGAAGACGAATATTGTCAATTTTCAAGACACTAAAATATGGCATGAAACAAATGATGAAACTAAGTTTTGTTTCAGGGCTTAGAATTGTGAACAATGAAAATACTTTAAATATGATTTAAGAGCAATATAGCGAACAATATTCAAGATCAGCTATATTACCATAAGATTAAATTAAACTAAAGTTTGAAATGTAATCAAGAACAAAACGTCAGACCGTAGTCTGAAACTGAAGATTGCGAAGTGATCCACAATAAATTTCAGACTGAAGTTTAGAATTGCTGAAGTTGGAAACCAAAGACCAAAATCAAAACAAAAATGAAACGAAGTTCGAACTGAAGGTGGAAACTGAAGGTTTCGAATTCTCTTTTAGACCAAACATTAAAACCTAGAAGATAATAACGGGAATTAATTTAATTTATGTTATGAAGATTTAATGAATTTTAAAGTTATGATTAATCATTTTTACTATTAACGTAAGAACAACGGCGATTATTATTTATTTGAACATTTTAACTAAGAATCGTATTATTTATTAACATACTTACCCCTGCGAAGATAGGGGTTTATGTTAATATTTCGTCGGCGACGGAGAACAGCGTTGATTGAAAGTGAATTGAATGAACTGTAACATTTATTAAAGGGATACGATAAGTTTATAATTTCATTTTTAAGCTAACTCTATAATTAAATCACGTTTACAGATGCTCAAATCAATGTGAATGCTTATAATAAATAGAATTAATATCTTTTAAGATAGTAAGGACTAACCTTTGAAAGTATCCAATTGTGGTATTATGGTATTGTGGTATTGTGCTCGTAAATCGCACAACTACTTTAGACTTGTATGCAAGTCGAAAAATAATATAAACAAAATAATGCTAAGAAACAATTGTTATTCAATAAACTGAAAAACATTTAAAGTAAGTAATTAAATTGTTAAGGGACAAATTTGGCACATGTAATATAAAGAAATAAACAGTACAACTGATCCGACCCACAAAACTTTTTAGACCTGTAAGTTAATTTGTCTACTCTATTGAAATCTAAATGGATCAGCTGTAAAAATTGAATCTTTGGCATCTTATTGCCAGGAGTGAATGCAAGCACCCCTACATATATATATATATCAGGGTTGTGGAGTCGGAGTCGGGGAGTCGGTATATTTTGAAAAGGATATATATATATTATTATATATATATATATATATATATATATATATCAACTCTAAAAGATCTACCTGGCATTGGTTGTGCTGAACTGGGAAAATCTACTGATACTGATAATTCTAATTTCTCAAAATTGCAGATGCCCCTCAAAAAATCGAATCCATACCACTGATACCATGGTATCGGTGCATCACTAATATATATATATATATATATATATATATATATAGTATATATATATATATATATATATATATATATATATATATATATATATATATATATATATATAGAAAAAGAGAGAGATTTCTCTAAATACCCTGTATTTATATAAAGGTCAATATCTCTTATCATTTAGTTTCAAATTGTTTATTTTGGTAGGATGAACTACTGGTTTCAAGAAAAATATTATGTTCTTAAATACAGAAAGAAAAAGGCAGTCCAAAACTTTTAAAGTCACTCTAAGAACATGGAAAGTTTTTCTTTCTTTTTCAATGGAAAATTAAAAATAAAAAATTTAAATACAAACAAATTGTTACAAAAAAGCATGTTTTATTCATAACAAAAAATTCACTTAAAATGTCCAAACTTTTGTGTGAAAAGTTTATACAAAATTGTTATGGAGTCGAAGTAGTCAGTTTTTTTAAATCGACTCCACTCTGACTCGACTTTTTGAGAAATCAATTTTGACCTCTAATTCTTACTCCATTGAAAACGCCGACTCTCGAATTCCTTACTCCCCTTATCTCCTGATATATATATATATATATATATATAACACACACACACACACACACACACACACACACACAGACACACACACACACACAGTACACATATTATTACATGTTAATAAATATATTATTATATTGGAAGAATGGAATGGAATGGAATGGAATGGAATAG
>JABUQX010007810.1:0-2500 GCA_015478945.1 Trachelipus rathkii
GAGCAGGTTAGGCTGCTGGTTGTTGCTGGTGCATATATGTTATTGCTGATACATATTACTGGGTTATTATATAATCATTGGTTACTATGCATATATAATATGTTATATTACTGTTGCTATTAGTTATTATTATACATATATTGGTTGGTTATTATTGTTATTATTATACATATATATTAAGAAAGAGCATATATTTAAAAAGTTAGCATATATACATATTACATAAATATGCAACAAACATAAAAGAGCAGTTGAAGGCTGTGTCTGTGTGTGTCTGTCGGACTGTCTGGCTTGCTGGCTGGTTGGCTGGCTGGCTGGGCTAGCTATTAGCCATAATACTTATTACAGGGTTGTTATAAGCGCTGTTACTAGCTGCGGACCGGCATGCGGCGACGCCCCCGGGCGGCTGGCGCTGGCTGCTGGCTGGGTGGATTCGCGGCGGCTCTGCTGGCTGGTTGTTGCTGGCTGTTAGCAGCGCTGAGCAGTGCGCGAGCAAGGCTGGGCTGTTGCTGGGCTATTACGCTGGCTGGCTGGCTGGCTGGGTTGTTGCGCTGCTTGCATCTGTTAACTTAGATGGGTTGACTGTTGTTATATATATATATATATATATATATATATATATATATATATACACATCCATCTTTATACAGATTAGCATAAAAAACAAATCTAAATTCATTCCACAAATTTTGTGTTTTAAAACATTTACGGCAAATTGGGTCTTGGTTTTGTATTTTTCTTTTCGTTTTTGGTTTTGTACTTTCGTTTTACTTTTCAGGTGAAAATAGAAACAATACTAAAATATTCATTTTTGTATGAAAGAAAAAGATGAAATGTGCTTTTGTATATATATATATATATATATAAGCAGCAAAGAGCAAGGCAGCATAGCAAAGATAAGAAAGGGCACAGTGCCAGCATACATACTGGCTATTACGAGCGGGTTGGCTGGTTGCTGTTGCGCACGGGTTGCTGGCTGGCTGGGAGTTACATATTATTAGCTGGGTTGCTGCTGGTTGAAAGAAGAAGGCGCTGCTGGTTGGCTGCTGGTTGCTACAAGGCTGGCTGGCTGGCTGGTTGCTACACATGCTGCTGGCTGTTGCTGGTGCTACCGTAAACGATATTAGCTGTTGTTGGCTACATATGGTTGGCTATTGCTGGCTATTGGCTGCAGTTGGGCTAATACTGTTACTACAGCAGCTGGTATATTACATATTACAAGGCTGGCTGCTACATTGCTGGCTGGGATATGGCTGGTTGGCTGCTGGCGTTGGCTGGCATCTCATACAGCATAGCGCGGTGGCTTACATGGGCTGGCTAGCGTTATTGGGTTGGGCTGCTGTTGGCTGGCTGCGCTGCTGCTACAAGGCTGCTGGCTGGCTGGCTACTGGCTGGTTGGCTATTGCTGCTGCTACATGATACAGCGCTATTGGCTGGCTGGCTGGCGCTGGTTAGCTACTGGTTGCGTTATGCTGCTGGCTACAGCTGTATATAAACATATATTATTATTAAGTTATGCGATACATGCTGGCTGGCTATCTGGCTATCCAATTGTATAGGAATGCTTGAGCGCCATATATATATATAAAGAAGAGCAGAGCATATATATATATTATGTTGGGTTGAAGGTTGGTTATATATATATATATATATATATATATATATATTTCAATGGCGTAATTTAGCTTGTAAATGTTTATTAGATTAGATACAAATACAAAAGATAAATAACGGAACGGAAAAATGGATAAAAATTATAACGTTCGGCACCCCCTATATACAATGTGCAGTGTAAATACAAGACGTACTACATAGGACCTATCTATCAAGGGTAAAAATTTTAAAAGTATTACACTAAGTTATTAGACTTTATAGTAATCTCCTGCAAGGTTTTGTTATAAAAGTCATGTTTGCTTTCTAGGTCATTCAGTATATTTTTTCATTTTGAAATGCGAGCCAGAAATGTCAACGATCTCAAATAATTTTCACAGTATATACTATTGTTATTGGCATGTTATAAAGATAGTTATACATAGCATGATACAAAGAGCGCTGGTTGTATGGTTGTTGTTGGCTGCTGGCATATTGGTTATTGTATGGCTGCTGCTATTGCTGGTTATTGTTGGTTACTGTTGGCTGGCATATATAGTTGAGTTGGTTGGCATACATATACATATATTACATACATACATATTACTGGCTAAGGTCATGGGCTGGCTGCTGGCAGCAAAGGAAGCAGCGCTGAAGAAGGGCTGGCTATTACAGCAGGGTTATGTTATTATAAGGCTACACGGCTGGCTGGCTGCTGCTGTTGGTGCTGATATATAGTATATAGCAGCAGCATATATATAGCATATTATATATATATATATATATGTTGTTGTTGTTAGTTATATCTATGATCGGACTGTCGTCGAAGATGGACGTGTTCAAGAAAGCACTTTATGTAAAATGAAGAGACAAGAAAACTAATGAACCAGAGAGGGCAACCTGAAGATGG
>JABUQX010007811.1:0-42500 GCA_015478945.1 Trachelipus rathkii
GGTTTTTCTCTCACAAACAAGTCTATTGTCCACAAGCAAATTTAGCGTGGAAGAGTTCATATTGGCTAAAAGGAGTTATTGCTAAAAGGAAATGAAAATACTGGAAGATGAGGGGTTGTGCAATATTGTATTAAAATGAGATTTCGAGGTGGTGCTACTGACCGCACATGCTTCTCAGTAGTATAAGGCATATCTAAATAAGAGAGAAGCTAGTGTGGACCAGAAGAAGCAGAAAAATGGGATGTGCTATAATAAGAGAATTAGCAGTGATTTAAAGAAGCTGAGAATGTTTAAGATAGGATGATTGTCAGAAGAATCCGAGAAGAACAAAACATATTTGTAGAAGAGAAAATATGCTCTATTTTAAGATTGTGCAAACCTTTTTTTTTTTTTTTAATATAATGTATTAATCTAGTAGTTTTTCTTTAGAAGAAAATAATTTTCTTGATAGTTTTAGAGAAGAAAAATAGTGATTTGTTTTATTTTGGAAAAAATAATGTGCAAAGGTTTTTATATTTTTGTGTTAGCGTTCGTCAGGCTTATTTAGGCTCACTGATGATGAAAGAATTAGGGAAAAAATTAAAAGCAAAAGCTATGGACCTGAGAACATAATTTGCAGATATTTTATAAAGATTAATGATTGTGTCATAGCTTTGGCTATATAAATGGTTCACTTTAGGAAGTTGGTGTTAAAAATTTTTGAATGCAAATGTAAGATTTCACTAGTAAAGAATGTCAAATTGTATGATGTCAATTTAATTTGTGAAAGCTTGGCCAAAAGAAATTGTTTACTGGCTTGGTTATAGTTAAGAGGGTGGAGTTCTCGCGAGGGCTTTTATCCTTAGTTCCCTTTCGCTTATTTAGTATGATAAAGATAAACTGATGCTTTTCTCCTCATCATTTATTTAGTGGAGCTCCAGGGAGAAAATATTAATGGAAAGAACCAGGGAACAAAAACAGCGGGAATTGAAAAACTTTCAACCTTGCTATACACTCGGGGACACGGTGATAGTGTGGGACTTGCTTATGCGTGATTTTTACATATTCGATCTACAATTGTAATTTAGTTGTTGATTATTGCGAAGATTACATGAGTCCAGTTCTGCACATTCTCCTTTTTTTGTCCCTATAATGTTCATGCTCCTAATTGTTGAATATTTGCTTTATGTCGGGACATTTTATAGGAGATTTTTGTTTTTATTATGAAGTCTTCAGAATTTTTTTCACGTTTCAGGTTGAATGTGTGGAAAAATTAAAAATTAAATTTTTTTATTTAAATTTCATAAATATAATTTCCGGAATTCATTGAGTGTATTTATTCGGTAGTTGTGCTAATGTGAATGATATGAGCTTTAAGGAGAAAAAAAGTTGTCCATAGTTGTCACTAGACTATTTTAAGAAAGCAAGGACCTCAACCGAACAATTCAGTAAGCACATATTGCATTGAGGAATAAAGGTATTTAGTAAAATAATAAAATGTCAGCAACTTCGAGTGTGACCATAAATTATTATGTAAATTTTAGAAAGCAATGAGTGAGTCTGCAGATAGTCACTCCTGGTCTTGCATTAATGGAAAGGTTATAGAAATTTATCCGTGTCTGGTAATTATGATAGCCGAATCGCCTTTATAAAGTCCTTATTAATCAGAGTTTTGATCTAAATCAGATAACCAGTAAACAATTAAAATTATTTGAACAATGTTTAAGTGGATTATTCTTTCTAGTTGAAGTAGTATTATTAAAAGGCAAATATTAAAACTACATCATGCTTAACCAATGCCTAAAGTTATTTTTAAATAGTTTCTGTGAGTGTAGCTGATCCGATCCAATTTCATAATGCAGACTTAAAGATTCCATCGCATCATGCTTAAATATGCAATAATTTAAAGTTATTAAATGTTGTGAGTGTCCCTGGTTATACGTGAAAACTCGCAAACGGCACGAACTTTACATATTCCACATTCTTTAATCGATAGGAAAATCATGAACTGCTCCATTGTGAGAATGTTTCCGTAAGGCAGGCTGTGGGAAGGGTTAATAATAAAGGAAACTTAAAAGAGGTTTACAAGAAAGAAGCAAATGGAGAAAGTAAAGATGTTTGCCTTTCTACTCAATTGTGCAAGACTGGCGCTGTTCCTGTTTTACCTTACAGAATTAACGAGCTAAATCATGAAATAGTTAAAATATTATAATGGATGTGAATAAACAGTACAAATAATAGAATAAATAACTAGGCAAACTTTGAAAAAAGCAACCTGCTATTACATGGAAATGAATATAAAATTATTTAAATGTTCTGAGTGCAACTAATGTGAATGACAATCAGAAGTGAATACTTAACTAAACACGATCAATGCTTATACAGTAGAGAGATTAAAATTATTTAAATGTTTGAGGTGCGTAATTATGAAGTTAACGCTGAAAAATACAGCCCAATTAAAACATCCACATGCTAATTCAATGTCAAACATAATAATTATTATAATGTTCTGAGTTCGCAGCATATGAAAAAAAATCAACTTCTTTGTCTACTAAATAATCCACTCATTTTAGTTTAATAATTAACGAATATAAAATATTAAAGTGTTGTCGGTAAAATGCTCACTATGCAATTAATAGTCAAAAGCAAACTTTAAATATAACGCGAGTGCTAATACATTAGGGAAATAAATATTATTTAAAATTGATTATAACCGAGACGGCAGCGATAAACTAAGATAATGTATAAAGAGTTGACTTAAAATAAATTATTAAACAATGAAAATTATATCATGCCAAAACATATAAATATATTTAAATGTTTCTGAGTGGTTATGCTTATGGAATTGCCCCAATAACGAAATACCTGATTTTCATCATACACTAAATAGTAAATGGTAGTAAGTAAAAAAATTATTAATAAATTTTTCTAGAGTGCAACGTTATGAAATGCAATTTATTAAACGAACTTACGAAAGCACAAGCTGTATATTAAACCCATAGATAAAGAGAAAATTATTTAAATGTTTCTTGAAATATGCAATTAAATGTGAAAGTCAAGCAACAATTAAACTTAATTTCCACATGCTTAAACATGCAATATATAATAAATTATATTTAAATGTGCTTTAGAATGTTTAGCTATGGTAAATGTAATCATAAGAAAGGAGTTTTAAACATTACATATGCTGTACGCATTGAAAGTTAAAAAATTGATGTTAATATGTTCTGATTGTCAGCTATGAATGCAATCATGAAGGAAGTTTAAAAGTCCACACAAAATTTTAATCATTTCATAATTATTATAATTAATTTTAAATGTATCTGAGGTGCAGAACTCATGAATAAGTAATCAGCTGAAATTCACCACTATGAAATAAATACCCACCTGTCTTAGGTAGTTATGAAGCGATGGAAGATGTATAAATTATTTAAATGTTCTGGAAAGTTTGGCAAACTATGTTAATGCAAATCTAAACAATTAAAAACTTACGAATGACTAAACATAACTATGAATATACTATAGAGAATAGAATAAAAATTATTTGAAAATGTTCGTATAATCATTATTACAAGAATGATATAAGGCAACCAGAAATAACAAACCTATTAAAAACATCATCAAAAATTAAAGAACAGTAGCAAATATAAAAATTTAGATAAAGTAAAATTCAAAGAAAAAGGGAAGAGAAGATAGAGGAAAAAATGTTTTAAAAACTTCAAACTATGAACGACGTTAATCATTAAAGGGTTACTTCGTGGGCACATGTTTCAGGGGGTGCGTGGGGGTAATACAGAAAATCCCTCTATCCAATTTTAGGTCTGAGGTGTTGAAGACCCGTGAAGTGAGGGATTTAAATACCTCCCTTCGATTTGAGGAAGAGATAATGAAAATAAAATTGGAAGAATAGATATTTAAATGTTCCGAATGCAGCTATGAAATGTAATAATGGAACATTAAAGTTGCTTTGAAAAATCAGATTACAGCATATTAGTAGATGTGTTAATCATGCAAACCTGAAATATTATTATAAAATATGTTTATCGTTATTACCTACCGCGAAATTTATAGTTTTGAGTAAAAACACATTGACTAGGCATGGATAAAAAATTATGTAAAAGTTATTTATAAATGTTGTGCAAGTTGCAGTTTGTAATATGCGAAACTGTGATCACCTCAAGAGGATCAAACTTAGTAAGACACGCACTAATATGGAACTCTCACGACACTCAAACATAAATTGGTCGAGATAATGAATGTTCCCACTTTTCACGTGGCTGGAATTCTATTACCACAAGCACTGGGGCATGGGCGAACATTACACGGCGTAGTTTGGCAAAGTTGAGGTGGAGTTGTGGAATTGGAGAAGCTTTTTTTTTTTTTATTTTTTTTTTTCAACTATAAAAGTTGTCACTTCAACTCATGGGTCATAGCGCTAGTTTTCAAATCAGCGAGAATTTTTTTCTAGGATAAATAAATTGATGCTACCTAAGGATACTTGAGATTTATTGGGATGGAACGCCGTGAATAGCCCAATAGAACTTCAATGCACGAACAAATTTAAGTGAGTGAGTGTTACCAATAGTTCCAAAAAAGAAAAAAATTTCCATGATCTCATATTTTCTCATTTGTAAAATTTATTTAAAAGGATGAGAAAATAAAAAAAGATCCTTAACTGAATTATCTTTTAGTAAATATTGAGGCAATGGAGCCTTGGGAGTTTGTGTAAAAGCTTGTGAAAATTATAAAGTGGTTGAGTGTGAAGAGTAACCGAACAGTGAGAGGGTGGTACCAGATTCATACTACGCAAGCTATATTAGAACGGATGGAAAAGATATTCAACATTAGAAAAGATTAGAATATAACTAGCTCAATAATAAAGCATTTTCATTCGTATTATTTAGCAAAAATTTGGAAATAATAATTAATTGTATAAAAAAAAAATTCTAAGTGTATTGTATAAAAACATTTTATAAAGAGATTAGTATTTAAAAACTATTTTAGCCATGTAATTCTTTTCTTTTCAAAACAATCGTTTAAGGTAGGAACGTAACGGTGGACAAGTTTTGGTGATTGACTTCGTCAATTTTGCTAGTAATTACACAAAAGAGTATTAGAGTATGTTATTAATGACATAATTTTTTTAAAGAAAATTTATCGTTGAGTTGTAGTAAATTGCACAATAAAGAATAATTCCTGTCACTGTTTATGCGGACCAAAAAAATAGAGTGTTTATAACAGCTCACCCAAAAAAATATGTATAACGAGTTCTTCAAATTTCTTAATGCTGCAACAAAATTAGTCAAGCTCAAAAGAAGAAACTTCTTTAAGTACACCATCAACTTTTCCCTATAAAACATTAGTAAAAGTCTCGTCCTGATTTTTACTTTTTAAAAGGAAAATCGACACCAGCTTTTAAGTTCCATAGGAAAATGACTACGTGGTATTCCCTGACGCGTCTATCACATTGCAAATGCTGCATGGTTACATCTACTGATGTTAAGCAGCACAAATGTTTCAATATAACTAATATATGGGATTGATAAGTACTATGGGTAGTATTGCCACCACGCAAGACAATAATTAACTTATTAGCAAATGCCTTTCCAATTCCTAAAACTTGTTAGATAAAATCAACCCGCATTATTAATAAGCCTAATAATCATCCACAAGAACTCATACAAAATCTTTACCGATCCGTTCACATTTAAGTCTGAAAATTTCTATCTTTTTTATTTATTAGCATCACCTCAGAAACCAGCGGATCCAGGGACCTATAAAAACAACATAAGAATTTTTATTTCATTTCACCATAGTCAGGAGCTGAAAACATTATTGTATATGGTTAATAAAGGCGTTGAGGGTTCCTCGTATAATCGTTGTCTAAGTTATGAAATGGGTTTATAAATGCTGTAAGGTTTAGCCGGTCTTCCGAATTCTCCACAATTCCTTTGCGGGCTGCTTTTCAATGACAAATCTACAGATGGCAAGAGTCTACCTATTATTCTCGACGTAACAAATAATTTGACTCTTTTCGTATGAACGAATGTTACTTTTCCCTACCTTAAATCCGTGATGGACCCCACTCGTATCGGAGCTGGCGGTAGAGGAAATCATATCACCGATGACCTCTTACGTTCAGGAAGGAAGGGAGTGTAGAATGTATTATCGGCAAAAGGTTCCTTCCGGACCTTCACTAAGCTCTTTGTCTCAGCACTCGTCCTGTTCTGACTCACCTCTACGTGTATGACTTGGCTTGTTACAGGAGTTCTCTGATCTCTAAGATCTGCAAGCTTCAACCCAGTACATGCTAACTTTTGTGCTAAATCTCAAAACAGAAACGCTCTGTCGAAACCATAAGGGCACAAATAAACAAGATGCAACGACTCAGACACCCTTTTTGTTCCGGACATCCAAAAAGGATGGTTTCTGTAATTGTTATGGCTGATATGCGCAAGAGCTGACTGAATAGTTAATTATCAGGTTTTGTGTGAAGTCCCGTATCTCGCTGGGTATACATAGGATAACGAAAATTAGAGCTAGACAAGCGACCTATAACCGCCACCCTTCAAAATTACCTGTTCGATAAATTTTACCTAATGCCATTCCTGCTAGTCACACCTCCCAAACACATACCCAAGTAGGGACTGTTCTTCGCGTACTGTTGGCCAGGGAAATATTGGTCGGAGGATATTGTGGCGTCGTCACGGTACAAAACTCGCTTTAGTATAAGAACCGCTTCCTGGGTGACTTTTTCGTCGTCTTTATTCGGCCAGGAAAAAGGATGGTTCCTTGGGTCCACCTCGGCTTAAGAAAAATTGCCACTCACTAATGTAACAAATATCTACCTTATAGCAAGCGAGGCCGATGGCGCCCTCCCTGTCCCCCGAGTGTGTCCCTTTTCTTTTTCCACAGTCCACTATTTGGTACGCCATTTTCTTGTGATTCGGGTTGTTGAGGCTATCACAGGCTTCCAAGAGGACAGGTATCCCCATGTTTACAAAGAATTAGCGCAGCCAATTTCACTTAAACATTTTGTGTCGAATTTCACTCATTTATTAGTTTTGTTAAGTTAAACACAAAGTAAGTAATCATAAATGCGTAGCTATTTCAATTGACATAAATAAGTGAGTCAAATAAAAGTTATTGAGTTTCGTCGATAAGGCCCGAGATAAATGCCTATCGTTTCCGAATATTTAGCACGAGATTTTGTTACAAAAAAACGAAACGTAGTTCAAAGTTTAGCAAATTGTCTTGGATCGAGCGTAATGTAGCTGTTAGCACTGGTTTTTGAATAAACAGCAAAATAAAAAGAAAAAATAAACATGGTTGTTATAAATTATAAATAATTGAAAATCAAACTATTGTGATGGAGTTTATACATTTGAAACGAAAATTAGATTAAAAATAATTTGTATGAATGAAACAAAATTCATCAACATCAAAAACGCGACCTCTACGCGCGACCATTACTTGTTCTGGCTGTACATTTGATTATACAGAAAGCATTTCCAAAAATTCGGACAACCATACTCCTTACAGAGAATGAACTACCTGCTGTAGATTGTGGCCGAATACAAAATGTACGTCACTGGAAAAGCATTTATTTTCATATTGAGGAGAGCAATAATATTACCCATATATAAGTATACTTCTAAATGACTTGATATGGTATATTCATTTTATGAAAATTGACTTACATAGATATCATCTCAGTACACCTAATAGTATGATAAAAGTTAGAAACTAAAATGGTATGTAAAAGGGAAAAGGTTGGCAAGGCCATTTGCGGACGGACTAGTTTTGTAAGAAATGATATTTAAAGTTTATTAAACAAAGTATTCATCCGCTCAGCACCGCCAGATTTATAAATAATTCCCTTGAGGAAGAGGATTTAACAACGGACGGCAAAAAATAAGACTGACTTTGTGACCGAATAAGAAGTACGGCGCAAACGGCAATCAAATTGTCGTCTTGTGATAACTTATAGCTGCTATAAAATCCAGAAAGCCTGATGTGGTGAGCAAAGCCCATGTGCAAAAATCGACACTAACGGAAAACGCTTCGGAATTTGAAATAATTACATTAAACAATTCAAGGATGAGCGTAGGTAAGATAATTGCAGAGGAGTAGGCGCTGTGGAAACCCGGCCGAGCGATGCTGTCGGAATCAGCTCGGGCAATTGTAATAAACAAGTGCTCTCTATACTGGGATATATGTATCTATTTTATGAAATGATACGAAAGATTAGCATCCTTAATTGTACAAAAGTAATAACTAAAAATATTAAAAAAATTTTGAGCAAACTCATATTTCAACGATACATGTTTTGAAAAAAGATATGTGTTTATGAACAACAAGGGAAATATTCTTCCACGGTTAGCCCGCCAACCGGTTTATTAATTCCCGAAATCGAGGAGGTTGAAGAACGGGCGCGCTACTGTGAGCGTTTAGTGAGCGTAGCAGGGTAGGGTGCAACGCAAACAGGCGCTGAAACCGATGCATGTGCGCCTGGTGTGCCCGACCACAAGGGCGCAGTCGAGGCTTCGTGGAAAAAACGCATCTGGTAAATATCCTGGTGATTTTCAAATAAAAAAATAATATATAATAAAATAATAATAATAATTAAAATAAGAATAATGTTAATAATTAAATAATAACTAATGAATAATTTTAAATATAAATAATAATATTAATTAATAATAAATTAATAATAATAAAATAATAATAATAAATAAAGTAATAATATAATTAAGTTATAGATAGAGATTAGCTAGTCACATGTGCTTGTATTTCATATGCACATTTCAGTTTTTAAGGGATAGGTCGATTTATCGAACGACTGTATAACTTAAAGCCTCGTTATCGTGTTTTGTCACGGGCTTAACGCTCGATTTAAGGAGAATGCTAATCGCGGGGCGGAGTGTTTAGGCACGAAATTTGTTATCATAAACGACACAGTATTAGCTTAATTATATCTTCGATCTATCGGTGTTATGAAGCACGTGGTTTTGAAAATAAACCAGAAATAAAATATGAAAATAAAGATAAAAATGGTTTGTACTATATACAAAAGTGTAAGTAGGTACAACTAATTGATGAGTTTAGATACGATTTGGAAGAAATTATATTTAAAGCTAATTTTAATGAATAAAATTTCATTTGCTAAACAACGGTTATCCTCTACCCCCCCATCTTGCTTAAGTGTGGATTGACGTTTTTAATAAATTAAAGCACAAATTTCCTAAAAATCGGAGGGGAAAATCAGTTTCAGGAGCTTAAACCCAAACAGTAGGAAATTTTCTGGTATGCTGTCCTTGAAGGAGGCATTTTCCTAAAATTTGTACTAAATTTGAAAAAAAAAACGAACGCAAGCTTTAGCATTTCTTACGTTTCGTAAGGGACAATTGCAAAAACGAAAAACTACTTTGAAGTGCGTCCATTTTGCAAGATTTAGCACCAAAATTTAGGAAGAAATGCTAACCCAAACGTAAGGAATTTCCTAAATTTATGTAAGGTTTGCTATTTCCCGTGCTTGGTATTATTCCATATTTGAATCAGTGTATATTTCTGAAAAAAAAAGTTACGAAAATATACAAGTTCAAAAAAATTTCGTGTTCAGAAAATGTTTGTATTATCTATAAGAAACTCTGATAGTGGCAAGCTTAACGGCATAATTCAGAAGTCGTAATGCCACATAGTAGCCATTTCTTACGGTTTAAGAAACAAATGCAAAATTAAACGAAAATACTTTATTAAATGAAGCGCCTTTTCGATTCTGATATTGACTAACGGAAAATTTAGGAAAATAGCTGAAAGTTCCGCGGTCCAATTTTGTTAAAATTATTATTTCACAAATTGTGGAGGAAAAAAAATGCATAAACCCACCAAAAACGTAAGGACATTTCCTAAATATGTAAAAAAGGTTGCATCATTTAATTTCTCTCTAGTAATGCTATTATGTCGGCTGATGCTTAAAGATGATTAAAATATTTTAAATTGAAACTTCTGGGATATCCTTGCCGTTGCTCGAATGTTTATTTTGCTCTTTATATGTTGACATATAAATCAAGTATTGTAATATATTTTTTCAGCAGCCGACCAGTTGAATTGTGACCTTGAAAAATTTTATCAAATTTCTATAGCTCTCAAAAAAGAACATTTCGTACGTTTTTAAGCTGTCAGAAAAAATGTTAAATGTGCCTTTTTAGAGTAACCAATTAGCTCTTTAGTCCCCGCGCAAACAGAACTATCTGAAGAAGACGAATTAATGTTCCAGAAGGTCTTGCCAAAACAAAGAATTTTTTTATAAAAAACAAATTTTTAACTTAACTTCTTCACTTTTCGAACTTTAGAAGATTTTTTTTTGTTCGAAAAAAACCGTATTTACACTGCTACTGCAATTCTAGTGATTTTGTACCCCCGGCAGCTGTACATGAAATTATGATATTGACTAGAATGCTTGACGAGCCACGACACAAAAAAAATAGTAAACAAAACAAGATGGCCTTGCGCGATTTGACTGAATGTTTCCAGTTCGGCATGAAGATAGCTTGAAAAAACTGTGATCTTGCTCTCTCTACAAATGCAAAATGAGCCGAAAACCTGGGCTTTTCAATTATCGTTACACTATGATTTCTCTTTCACATCCGAAGTAGAATTATAAATTGGTATACTGTGCGTGGTTTCTTCATCCCTCATGACAAGATGGTGAGGGAGGAAGCAAGTACAGAGTGAAGTCGCCGTTTTCTTTACAGGCTTTCCACCTTTTTTTTTATTATTTTTTATTGAATAAAATATAATACTTAAAATAAATGTTTTTCAATTTTTTGTATAAAAATTTAGAAAACGAAACATGTATTTTTGGAATCTCACCATTGTGTAAATTAACAGTGTCTTATAGTTTTAAATATCAGTATCCGGATTCGTGAAATATCCGTTAACATTTTAAGATTCGAATTCACGGATATTCATATTCTGCATGTACTTTATTTTTTGGGCGAGGCGATAGACAAAAATCAATATGAATTTTTTTATTTATTACTATTTTGGAAAGGGTAGTACTATGGGTAGGGCTGAGAGTGGAACAAATTATATATTTCTGGAAATGTAACACGAATAGACCCTTATATTTTAAAGAACTTACTAAACAACTTTAAATTATACAAATAAATGTTTCTGTTACTTTTTTAAAGCATAGTAACGTAAATCTTTCTAAAATATTTATTTTAAAACAACCCACAGGAAAAAACACTAAAAAATATGTTATAAATGAAGGAATAGAAAGAATCAAACGTTTGGTCGTCTGCTTTAGTCCTGAAAAAAAGTGTTCAAAAGTTTCATGAGACCCATCAAAGAAACACTTCATAGACTTGTATCGATGAGTTTAAGAATTCCATCCAGGTTTATGGTTCTGCATTTCATGGCCCTTCTTATGACCAGGTTTATGATTATGTTTTATTTTAGGTTATACACTGAGAAAAATCTAGTGTTATAGGTCTTAAACAAATGTCTTATCAAACGCTGAAAACTAGAAAAAGAAAGAAAAAAGCGCGATTAAAAAGTGTTTTAAAATGTGAGAAACATTCATCTCTCCCCCCCGAAAGACAATCTAAATCATGTTTAATTTTTTTATGCTTCATTAGTAGTGATCCTAGTTATATTTTATTGTGAATCTGTGATTGTTAATTTGTTAGTTATTTGTATTTAAATCTTTTTGTTTATTTTTTTGTAATAGTACAAAATCATTGGGATTTTAACACTTTGGGAGATGCTGTACACTTTGTTCCTAAAGAGACCGTCCCCAATTTTCTTTTTATTCTATATTTGTTTTGTTTGGATAAGCCAGTGAAGTAAGTTTTATAGAAGAATATGTGAGGCGGAGGAGCCTCTGGGGCCCGGCTATGACCCTAAAAGAAAAATATTGTGCGTGTAATAGTATGGGCGGGGGTGGAATTATTTACAAGTATTGGTGACTTGAGGTTCAATAGTGACATGGGTAGAAGTATAAATATAAAAATTACTAAAGAAGCAAAAATTGAGAATAATAATAATTACTTTGAAAAAGTAATTATTATTGTGAAGTTTTTTTTTAACGGATATTTCCGTGTATGTTTACGGACTGATTGCATATATTTAAAGAAAGGTGTTGAGATGATCTAATAAAAAATATCACCCAGACAAAACATTTTTGAAACGGTAAAATTTTCTCGATTTTTTTTTTTAGGGAGTAACCTTGTAAGTGATTGCTATTGTTCATAGAATTTAGGTTCTATCATATATAAATGATATTAAATTTTTCCAAATAAATCTATTATTTTAGTTTATTAGTCTATATATAAATAGAAAAAAAATAATTTGAAAACGAATTTATGATAATAAATAAGTCAATTAATAAAAATAAAATAAAAACATAATCAAAATAATAATAAAAATTAATTGTTTACTTATTATAACTCGCAATATAATATAACTTACTATCTATAGTAATATAAATAATGTATATATTATAATAATAATTATAAATGAAATATATAATATAGTGTTATATATAGTATAGTATAATAAAGTATAGTATAGTAAATTAAGTATTAATATATAATAGGAATATATATTTATATATATATATATATCATACCTATATTATAATTTAATAAGGTATGAAATATATAAATATAATTAATACTTAGTTTAATTAGATCTATGACGTGATATAAATATATAGGGAAAAAATAGGATTGAAAAATTATTATCCAGTAGAAAATTTTATGAGTATGTTTTGAAAAAAGCTGCGTGAGTCAAGGCATGGGGGATGCAGGTGTGTGGATAAAATAGATACGACTCAGTTCTCAGAGTTCGTGATTCGATTAAGTCACTAAATAAACATATATATTTATATATAAAAATATTAATATCATATATATTATATATAAATATATATATATATATTATATATATAGGTTAATATTATTATAATATAGTGTATATATAAAAGTATAAAAAAGATAGTTATTGTAGGTAGAGGGATGAATAATAAGTTAAATAGTATATAATTAGGTAATAGGACCTATTTAAGGGGCTCAAGCCAACAGTGGGACAGAGGATGGGGGGACGTTTCCATACCCCATAGGGGAGGGGTGGAGGAAAACGCGCGTGCACACCACATAATACCAAAAGAAGCCGGGTGGCCGGGATCACCCTCCCCGGAGGGGGGGACCCAAGATTAGCCCTAGCCCTTTCGAATATCTCCGGAGAGTGGCTAGAGAAACCATGACTCCAAGGCTTTCAGGCAGGTCTACCCTTAGGGGTACCCCAATTAGTTTAAAAAAATTCTTTTCTTTTTTTTTGATAACTGCAAAAGAACTCTTTTTGAGTACTCTAATAAAATTTAAACTTAATATGCGTTAAAAAAAAATAACTTCAAATTAATTTTTAAAAGACCATTTTGTAAACAGTGATTAAGAGGTGAAAATTATAATTATTATAGATGACTATGATCACTGTTGAATGCGGACAATTGTCACGGCAAAACATAAGACAGCGAGGGATTACCAGTTAAGTGAGTAGTGCTGCAGAAGGCGTGGTCGCCCGCAGAGAACCAAGATTTTATACATGAAGAAAATTACAGGATATAAGCTATATTCTTAAAAAATAAAAGTGCGAAGAAATAAAATTGAAATGCGGCGCTACGTCTGCTGTTTAGGGATAGATGAAACAGTGTATAGACCTCTGCAAAAGTGTGTAATAAGAACTGCTAGACTTTATCATTTTTAGAAACCAATCAAAGGTTAGTCTCATGTTCAAAATTGACCACGTAATATAGTTTCAGTGTTTATGGGATAGAAGTGTTTTTGTTAGGTAAATAAATAGAAGAAATAACACAGAGAACAAGGCAGCAACAGCCCAAATCGTTATCATAGATCTGAACTAGGATGGGCCCTAAACACACGGCATGAGGCCCAGGCTAATGGTTTTTATATGAAGCCTATGGGGCATGAGAATTTTCAATCTTTTAGAAGCTGTAACTGTAGTTTCCTAAGAGACTTTAGCCCTTATTTGATCATTTCTTTGGTTTACTATTCAATTATTTTTTTAATTTTCTTAGGAGTCTAACTATATGATTTTCATTTGTTTTTTTTTCTTTTGAAGAAAAAAGTACCTATGGGATGTTGGGTAGTAGAGCTGAGACTTTGAGAGCGTGTGAAACTTTTTGTCCATAAAGAGACTCCGATTTTCGGTTTTCAGCGTATTCATGTAATTTTTTTTAAGAGGTAACTATAGGTAAGTGTATATATAAAGGAAATATACCGGTTTACTGTGAATAGAAGTATGAGATTATGGAAAAATATATATGATAGTAGTACTTTAGATATATAGTACATAGGTATATTTTACTCTTTCCATGAATAATCGCGGGAATACTATAAACGTATTATACTTATAATAAATTATATTAAATATAGGTAATATATGGTGTTCGTTATATTTGAATCCTAAGTTGGCGAGGTATTTTCGTGAAAAAAATTTTTCAGAGTTCAAGGGACAGGGGGAGACGAGAGTCAGCCGGGTCTTGCCTTGTGGTGTTGGCGCAAGTAAAGACTTAACTTTCTATTTAGTATATATGAAATAGTTGGTGTTGAGTTGTTATACTCATGATTGGTTTTGTGTATTATGTCTTAGCGTTGTCGTGACGTTATGACAAGTTTTGAATTATTTTACTAACTAAATTTATTTCTTTTGATGTTTTTAATGAATATAATGGTGACGGAAAAATTAAACTGTCTGGTACATTAATTACAATATTTTGATGAACTAATGTTTGAACAAAAGAAATTATTCTTAAGTTCAATAGGGAGAAAACATAAATTTAGAAATCCAAAAAGAAATAAAATTCGTCAGCCATTTTTCTATTTGTTTAACTTAAGCGTTTGATGTTGTGGCGATCATATTCATGTGTTGTTATGATGTTGTGGTTTGTCGGAGAAGTTTTAATGGAGGGTAAGTTGTGAAATAAGTTTAATCATACTACATATTATCCTTTTGTGTTTAATGAACATGAAATAGAGTGACGGAAATAATGATTAATGATCATTTAGGATATTACATTATATTCATCTATGGCTGTAAAAAGTTCAAAGTTTATGTCGCTAGTAACGAATCTATTGCTTTGAAGGTGGGTTAAAATTTAACTTTGCATGTTAAATCTTCTTATCTTTGTAAAGAAGAGTAGTCTGGTGAATAGATTTGAAAGTACCGTAAAACTATATATATAGATATATAATAGATATATGTATATATAATATAGTATGTAGAGTATATATAGTACATATATATATATATATATCATATTATTTAAATTTTTTATTCATTTTTTTTGTATTTGATTCATTTATTAAAACTTAAATTGACTTAAATTTTTTCACTTACAAAAAGTATTAGTCTAGGGTTTACGTGAAGATTTGTGTTGCAAACAACGTGATCCATTTCTTTAGTTGAAGTTTCTTTGCACATACCAGCGATCCATCTAAGGTTACAGGGGCGCGAGAACTGTTTCTTAATCACAAGGCCACGAAATCTGCCATCTAGGGTTAGGATCGAATTTCTTTCCAAACCACGTTATCCATCTAGGTGTAGGTCTGACTTATGTTTTGGCCTCAACCACGATCCATCCGCAGGTGGCGATAGGTTCGAACTTTAACCGGCTTTTAAGTGCAAGGTATGATGATAGTCTGGTCAGGTTAGACCCACCATTTACGATATTATAGTCAGCTATATATATATATATATATATTATATAGTACTTACTAGTAGTATATATAATAATCTATATATATATAATATGATATATAAATTAGTATTATATATATATATATTATATAACGTACGTATATATATAATATATCACGTCTGTTATAGTTTGTACATTTTTGGTCAGTTAACTCGTGGGGCAAGCTTGGGCTGTGTTTAATTTTAATGGATCTTTCAAAGCGATGAGCCGCAAGCCAGTCAGCCAGCCACTCAGTTTGGAGCTGAGACGAGAACACCGACTTCAAATAGTAGAACTTTGCCCATAGTATATTATATTAGTAATACTAACTACACATATATAGGTTATATATATATAATTATATATAGTACTATAGTATATTTTAATATATTATATATTAGTGATAAATAATATTATATATATATACTATATATATAAGTATTAAATATAGTTACCGTGGGCTACTCTGTGTAGTGACCCTTCTAATAGAATGCCAGTGAGCCTCCAGAAAGCCGAGCACCGCTCTAGGGCTTGGGTTCCACAGGTTCAAGATTATTAGAAGTTACAGCAAAGGTGGTACGGGGAGCGTCGAGGGCGGGCACTCCAGAAGGAAGTGCTGCTATTGTGTCCGGGGATATCGACATCTAGTTGCAAATGGGGGATTATAACTAGTTGTCTGTTTGAATCTGAATTATATTGCATAAGATTGGGTATGGTGTGCCTGATCTGCCTGCCGGGGCGAGGTTAATTGGTTTCTTCTGGACTAGTAATTCTTCTGTAGGGAGATGTTTGGGGATGGGGTGTTTAGTAAGATCTGTAGTATTGGGGCGATTTTTGTAGAGTATGATGCTTAGTTAACTTGGTATGGATGTGAGAGACCCAAGACCTATTTGGGGGTGGGGGGGGAGGAATGTTGTATGTAGATGGTTATAATAGAATTGAGTTGGTGAAGAGGGGGGGATTTTAGTCTGTGTCGGGGGGGGGTTGGAGAGTATTCGTGGCAATGGATGGAGATTGGATTGAGCGTGGTTTCTGGAAAAATTGATCTTGTCCCTCCATGTTCAAGTTGCAGGTAGGGATGGGGAGAGAGGTGTGTGTGGCGTGCGTGGGATGTAAATCGTGTGGATTTGGTGGGGTTGTTTTTCGTACATCAGTGATGGTATTCTTTCAGTCGCAATGTTTGTGTAAACTGCAATTTCTATTTATGCTTGGATTGTGATAGCCTGCTGGACACCATGCGGTGGGAGGCATTAAATGTATATTAGTTGCTTGTGGAGTAGTTTGTAGATTGTGGGGGTAAGGGCCAGTTGTGTCTTTCTGTCGCGAAGTTGTGTTTGGGAGAGAGTTTTGGAAGGTGTTTAATTTCCGTTTGGGTTTGAGGAAGTATTTGGTCGATGTTGGGGCGAAGCACGTCATATGTGTGTCATAAGTAAGACCTAATATTTTTTGGGGTTTTGCTTTCTAGGGGAAGGGGGTTGTTGTTTCAAAAGTAGTGACTATTGGAGTGGAATGAGGAGTTGGTGGCGGTCTGAGTGGTTAGGAGGTAAATGGAGGATTTAAGGGGGGAAAGTGCTGTCATTCTATGGTGAGTAGCCAAGTTTTAAGAATTGTAGGTATTCTTGGGTTTGTTGGGTGGCTGTGTTTACAAGTGGATGTTGGGATATGAGACTGATGTCGTCTGCCGTGAAGTGATCTAGTTGGTGGATTGGCTTGGTAGGCGGTGGTGCAGCAAATGATGATTAGAGAGATTGAAAAGAGGAAATGGGCAAATTCAAGTTATCTAACTCTGGGTTTCTCAACAGGATTACGTCGAATTTCTTAGGGATTCTATTAGCAAGGAGTTTGCATATCTATTGGTAAGGAAATGTTGAAAAAGAGCCGACTGTTTTTGCATTGTTTTCTAGGAAGTGATTGAAGAAGTCTTTTTGTATAAGCGAGTATATGGGTGACGTGGGTCAAAGGCTTTGTTAGTCTGAATGGGCTGTAAGTCATGGATGCTGTGTGATTGAAAAAGGTTAACAATTTATTTATAAAAGTAGGTCCTTCTTGGCCTCAAAATGTTGTTGTTGAATGATTCCCTTTAAATCCATGTTGGCAAGTTCTGGGAGGGTGGATGTGTGGGAATATTTATTCTCATATTAGTTACATACCAATATAATGCTGATGGTGAGAGAATGAAGAGATTGTACGGCTCGATAGAGGAATGGGGTACATGGGGTCTTTTTTAGGTTCAATTGTGGGTAGCATGAAGGCTTGTTTCCAGAATTGGGGGCTATACTAATTTAGAAGTCTTCAGATTGTGTGTATAAGAGTTCGTGTGTATGAGAAGAATGCTTTTTCTCCTAGGGTTTCAGGTGGAAGTTTGAGATTGAGGCTGGGTCGGGTCCTGTTGCTGGTGAATTTCTTAAGGGTTTTGAATTAGTCTCTGATACATGGTTGTAAAAGGAGGTGGAGGGTGTTGATCTGAGGGAAGTTTTTGAGTTGTTTTGTTTGAATTACTCTATTAATGAGGGGAGTGAGTTGATTACGAGAACTGATTTGCGTATCGTGTGCTTTTGCAGAGGTCTGTCTGCTTGTGCTGGCTTTGAGGAAGGAGGGAGCGTTGTCGGCAAGGGTTATTGGGGAGGTCGTCGTGAGGAGGGGGGATTGTGTTTGTTGAGTTTGTTTAGTTTGTTTTGATAGACCTGCCAGGTGTCTCTTAATCATAAAATGCTAGAGAATGTTGTTTTGTAGGGTATTCTGTATAATTTCCAGAGCAGAGTGTGGTTATGAGATTGGAGATCTGAGTGTTTAGGTTGTTATTTTAAGTTAGAGTTGTTAATGTGGTGTATGGTCTTGGAGCTTTTCGGAGAGGGAGTTTCTTTGTTTAGTAAGTTGACTGATTTCGGGTGATAGTTTAGGATTGTAGGATTTTCTGATGACCCTTAGGTATGTAAGGGTTTGGGTCTGATTTGATGATTGTGTTGTTTTAATGAATGATGGAGGTGTTTTAAGTTTTATTTCCTGGGTATGGTAGTAGGGTTGTATTATGGGATTCATATGGTTAGTAAAAGTTATATATAATATAGTCCTATGATTTCATTAAAAATCGGGGGTAGAACACCCCTCTAGATCTAGGCACTACTTACCAGTTATGATAGTGTTTTGTAGTGTATATACATTAGAAGAAAAATCTTGGATACTTATACAAATTCTTATTCATAACCTGAACTAGGCATGGCCATAGAACAAACACGATCGAACCATAGATTCGTTTATCTAAGACTAGCCTATAGGGAAAATTTTTAAAGCTTTGAGAGGCTGTAAACTTTTTTAAGCTTCATTATTCGATTTTTTTTCGTAGATGTGTGTGAGTGTGTGTGATTTCTTTAAATTTTTATTTTAAGTTTTTCTTTTGATTAAGGATCATAGTTTGCTCCCTTGCTTGAAGCAATTTTGAGGAGGGGAGAGGCGGGGACTGTAACTTTTTTTCCTAAAGAGCGCTGAATTTTCGTTTATTATTCTTCATTATTATTTCTTGTTTATTATTTACATTCAATATGAATTTATTATAAAAATCTGGAGTGACACCCCTCTGCACTTGCTATTACAACAAAACAATTTTAAAAAACAAAATTTGAACATTTATGTAAAATTTTCTTTTTCAAAAAATTTTTATTTAAAATTATTTTAAATTAGTTCAAGTATTTGCAATGAGTTAGAAGATTATTAAACTCCAAAGAATCAAGTGTAAAAAATCTGAGTGTTAACAGTATAAAGAGTACATTTTGCTAAGGTGATGAAATATAACGGCATGTTATAAAGTTGTATAATATTAATATGACTTTATTACAGAGTCACTTAGCGAACATTTATGTTCACCTGTGGAGAGGGAGAATTAATTTAAAAATGAGGGTGGCTGGAGTGCAAGTGCGGAAAGCATCTAGGCGTTAGAGTCACAAATTGTAAAAGTACATTTTGTAAGGTATGTATACATATAAAGTTTATTAATATAATATGCTTTATTACAGAGTCACAGCAACATTTATGTACCTGGGGTAATTTAAAAATGGGTGCTATGCAGTGCGGGGCATTAGGGTTAAGTCCAAATGTCTCACCATCTCAAAATAAGGTTCCTCTACTTTAGAAACCTATACTTTGACACATCGTGTCAAAATCCATTCATCAATGTAAGGGAAATTAGCAAGTCATGGGATGACATGACATATTTTGCATTAGCATATAAAGGATTGAGCCATAAAAATCTTAACCTTTGCCTCACACGTAAAAACTTACCATTATATGCCCATTTAAACCAGAAAAACAACTTACTAGGGGTAGTGGCACCCCCTTATGGGGTGCAGCCACACGTAACCTCATCTATGATGAGGTGACTACCCACAATAAGTATGCCAACTTTGAGAGGATTGGATTATAACCTATCTAACATAGGTACCCTAAAGAGCATTTTAAAACTTTAAGGGGCTGCATCCCCCTTTTTGGGGGGATGCAGCCACATGTAACTTCGTCTATGATAGATATATAATATATAAAATATATATATATATATATATATTATCTATATATATTATATCACTGATCTATGAGTCTTCTGCCCTTAGGGACTATGGGGAGCCTTGTGTGGTAGCCCTTGACATATCTAAGGCTTTTGACAGGGTTTGGCACGCGTCACTTACTCTCTAAGCTACCTTCTTTGGATTTCCTCTAGCGCTTTTGCTTACTTTTATTTAGTTTTATTTCAGATCGTTCCATTTTACTTCTTGCTTGCATGAAGCAACATCTTCTCCTTTCTGATTAATTGTGGTGTTTCTCAGGGTTCTGTTTTATCTCCAAAACCTTATTCCTACTCTCAACTTTTGAACCTTACTTTTGAACCTTTGAATTGACTTACATATTTTCAGAAATTAATATTCAACTGGGGGAAAAAGTCTCGTAGAAGGGAAGTTAGCTCTTTTCGTTGTTTTGTAAAAATATTTATTCAGAATAATATTTTTTGATACTACCCTTACTACAGTTAATTCAGAGATGTCAATTAATTTAACAACTTATTTCTAGTATTTTAACGTGGAACAAAGACCCATTTCAGATAATATTATACGAGGATATGTTAAAAAAAGGTCAAGGCGCAGTTGTAATAACTTTAAAGCTTTTACAAAGATCATTAATATAAAGAAGTGGCTCCCTCACATTTTTTTCTGTTTATTTAAAAAAAAAGCGAAAGTATTGTGAGAATAAATTTTAAATTATTTAGATGAGATTTTAGTCTAAATTATTTAAATTTGCAAATTTAGTGGAAAATATTTCTTTTTTTTCTGTTTATAGTTTGCTATAATTGCCTTGAATCTCATTTCTATTTAAAAATATAAAAATGGATAACAAAAAGTTCGAATTGAAAAAAAGACAGAAAAATTAAACCCAGAATTATGACTCTGATCAACAAGGTTCTCAGGATATTATATATTATATATAATATATAATATATATATATATTATAATATATAATATATATAATATATATATAATATATATATATATATATCAATATATATTATTATACTTATTATATATATAGTATATATACATATAAAGATTATATATATAATATATATATATAATATACTATATATTAGATACCGCAGTATATATATATATATATATATTATATATATATATATATATATATATATATATAAGATATATTCTAATATATAGAAAATAAAAGTAATGTATAGCATTACATATCTCTACAGATGTAGAAATTATATATAATATATATATATATATATATATATATATATTTATAATATATATATATATATATATATATATATATATATATATATATATATATATATAATATTATATATATATATATATATATATATATATATATATATATATATATATATATATATATATATATATTATTATTTTATTTATTTAAACAAAGCACCATATCCCGCACAGGTGCAGGGTGGTGTTGGTGATTGATTAGGGTTTAAGCTAATCAACACCATTCATGAAAATAAAATTATGATAGAAGGGGGTTTTCAGCCCCTTGCTATCAGACGAAGATAAATCTTCATATGACTCGAGCGACGACTTCGAGATTGGCAGCTTCACACCAAAAGGCTTTGTTCAATCCTTCCTAGAATTTAAAATTTCAAAAAAATAATTTTTCCTTTGTATTAATTTCTCATTCAAAATAATTAAAAGAAATGTTGCCGAAAATATTGTTGCTCCTCCAGATTTTTAAACGATATTATTTAAATATTAATTAAATTTAAAAATTTTAAAATTTCGAATCATTAACAGATATTTTTTACTAGTAATTAAAACTTCAAACTTAAATGCATTCTTTTCTATAAGCATAATTCTCAAAGCAAATATGTTGGTAACAGCCTTCTCAGAATATTCGTTCTTCTTTACAGAAACACTAACACATTTCTTATTCTTCTCCAGTCTTCCTTCTGATGTTTCTCTTTTTCGCTTCCCTTCTGGTTTTACCGCGTCTTTACTCGATGACCGTCGAATCATATTATATATATATATATATATATATATATATATATATATAATATAATTATCATATATCCAAAATATATGAAAATTTTTAAAAATATATATATTTATATAAAATAAACAACGAGCGCTCCTAGCTCAGTGGTAGAGCACTCGCTTAGCAAGCGCAGGGAAAGCCCAGGTTCGCAGGGACTGTGGTTTGTGACGCGAGGAGAAATTGAGCTATTCTCTATTAACCTAGCTTTGTCCCCACTCAGACGTTAATGAAGTTTTTACAATTTTTTTTTTGTTTTAGTGTGCTTTGCTACAAATGGGAATTATCGCGGGCATCCACGAGTAGGCCTGGCCAGCCAAGCGGATTTAGCCGTTAGGCCCTTGTTTCCCAAGGATCTTTCTCGAAGGGTCCCACTGACAGGACGAAAGTCCTTACTGGGGGTAGAAGATTAATTTTAATTAATTTAATATATATATTTCTATATTATATGTATATATATATATATAATATATATATCTTATATATATATATATATATAATATATATATATATATATATTATATATATATATAATATATATAATATTATATATATCAATATATATAGATATAATATATATATATATATATATATATTATATATATATATATAACAGTATCAATTTATATGAAACAAATAATCTTGTACTTTTAACTGTATGAAAAAAAAATTCAAACAGGCTCTTTTTTATCTGTAAACAGTTTGTTGTTTCCAGGAGGTTTTATTAACAGGAAATATTTCTATCTATAAAACGAATTCTCTCAGTTCTTTAACATTTATAAAATGTCACCCACGAACAAACATGCTTGGTGGCCAAATTTTTCATTAAAAAGAACCCAACTTGATATTTGTAAAAAATGTTCACATTAATACATTCACTTATTGTCCAATTGGCTGTTAATTTTTAAATTCTAAATAGCTTTAATATTGATTGTGTATAACAATTTTCAATTACTACATGTATTTCTTAAGTAGAAATTTTATATTTATAAAAAAAATATAGGGACAGAACAGTGATAATGGGGAAGTAAGAAGTATAGATTGATGGAATTAGACATACCTTTGTAGAATTAATTTAGAGACCATTACCATAGAGTTGAACATCACTTCAAAGGAGCATGACCCACAAAGAATTACTATAAGTGAATATAAATCCATAAAAGCAGTTGGTGAGGATGTTAAGTAAAATGTTGAGTACAGTGTGAAAATTTGCTGTCAAGAAGATATCAGTTTTTCTGCACATAGTCTTTGAATGGTGGAAAGTAACTGTGGAAATAAATGTGTAATTCAGTATTCATATCAATAATACAGGAAGTGTTGATGGGAAAACTTTGTGTGGCTTAGTATTGTGAGTCAGAGCAAAGAATTTTCTCTAAAGGAAGTGATTTCAAGGACGAGGATTGAAATTAGATGATGAATTTCTGAATGAAAATAAAGGTTTGCTACATGCAGAAAGTTTAATATTTAATTATTAATTGAATTTAAATATAATTATTAGTTAAGAAAAATGGAGGATTTTGATAATACTTTGATTACAAACCATTTACATATTAAAAATGCAAAGTATATAAAGAATTTGTTTTAGATTTATAAAACTAATTTTTAGCTTATTTAATGAGAGGGAAAATCGTTGGTCCTACCTACACAACTAATCCTTAATATTTCAAATTTAGAAAGAAAAATGATAATTCATTTTGGTTTTAGAAATTTTGGATTTTTCTTATTTATTTCTCAAAATTATCTTTATAAAAAATCTTAATTACATAATTTATTAAATTACATGTGACCATTTTTATTTGTTTTATTTATTTATTGCAAAATAAATTCGTTTTGTGTGAAAAATGTCATTCTTTAAAATTACTTCTGCAAAAAAACAAAAAAAAATTCCATGAATTTTGAGAATTATTATTATTATTATTATTATTATATTATTTCCCCAAGACTGGGGAAGAGCTGATAGGCGTGACATTGCCACCAGAAACAGTAATTAAGAAGAATTGACATAAGTCAAAAAGCAAGAGCCCAGCCTAACGCCCTTCTTTTATACCTATTAGTGAGAACTCATATGCAGTCAAGAAAATCCATCCTAGAGCTTCACGGAACTGCGACGGATCCTCACTATGGCATCTCATCAGTGTGGGGTTCATCCCTTGGCCCAGGTGGGCCACAACCATACCCCACTCACAAAACCCAGTCATTCACTCCTATTATTTATGCACCTTTCTTCTCGCCTCTGCCAAACTCACATTTCTCTCCTCCAGGCATTCCTTTACTGACTCAATCCACTTTTTCTTTGGTCTCCCAGTCGGTCGATTCCCAACACACTCACCACTATACATCCGCTTAACCAACCGACTATCTTCCATCCTTTCCATATGACCAAACCATCTCACTGTACTTTCATTTATTCTCATTTATCCCTTTCTCCACACCACATAACTCTCTAATACATTCATTTCTCATTTTATCAATTCTTCTCACCTAACGCGCCCTAAGATTGTCCATCTAAACACATTGAACTTTAGATCTGTATACCTCTTATTCCTAACCATAGTCTCACTACTATACATTAATGCAGATAACAAAATACCCTCATGTAAGACCATAGCACACTCAAGACAGTCCTTTCACCTCCACCAATGAGCCACCTTCCTGCCATTCACAACTTTCCTACTACACTCTGCATCATCCGTTCCCTTTTCATCCAATATATATCTTAAATATTTAAACTCAGACACTTGCTCTAGCTGCTCACCATCTAACATAACTTCACACCGAGGACTGTCCTCACACAACCATAACCTTACTCTTATCTAGGTTTACTTTCAAACCCCTCCTTTTACACACCTTGCCAAATCTCTAGCAATGCTTTCAAAGTCTTCAGATTCACCACACAAAACCAAATCATGCGCATATATTATCACCTCCACCTCTAATTCTTTCATAACCCAACCATATACAAATTGAATAACCAAGGAGACATGACACATCCCTTCCTTACTCCGCTATTAATATTAACAAACACTTTCGACACCATTTATTTCTTCACACCACTTCACTATCGTCATACATACTTTGATTCCATCCAGATTGCGGCTACCACCACCACACATATATTTCATTTTAAGACGCTGCTTAGAGATTCCTCTATTAGTCCTATCATACGCCTGGTTCAAAACATAAACCTAAATACATTTTATTCTGCTCCTATATCATTTTACAAAATTATGTGTCTATGTAAAGATCATGATCCACAACATCCTCTACCACTTCCTAAACGCACCATGTTCTTCACCACATCAGTCTTCAGTCACCGGACGCACTCTATTCGACCAAAATACTAGCATTTATCTTTCCATCCCTACAACACTCAATAAAACTAATTCCCCTATTATTTCTACAGTTCACCATTGATCTCCCTTACCCTTCATATAAGGGGTACATTACCGCTCTCTCCAATTCCCTTGGAACTATACCCTCTATAAGCTTTATTACACAACTTCCAAATCCAATCAATCACCAAAACTCGGCCTCCATTCTTGTCATTTTCACCAGTAATTTCATCTAGACCTGCAGATTTACCATTCTTTCACTTTCTCACTCTACCCATTACCTCCTTACGAATGACCTCATCCCCAAAATACCGTATTTCCTTTCTTGCACCAGCAAACCCACACACATTCACCTCCCATTACTGCCAAAATATTATGCAGATTTCGAAGTGTTCCTTCCACAATCCCCTCACATCCATTTCATCAGTACAAAAGCACCATCCCTATTCATTATTCTAAGGCAGATTCCCGTTATTCTCATTTTTAACTTTTCCGCGCTTTCCTTCCAGAAGAGCTTCCTATTCCTTTGTAAAATCCCATTTCTCCTCCTTCCAAACTGTTTCATTTAACTCATTTTTTCTCCTACGTATCACCTTTTAGTATTCTTTTTTCCTTCTTATATAATTCCACATCATTATTATTATTATTATTATTATTATTATTATTATTATTATTATCCAAAATTATTTTTCTTTTCTGCTAAACTAAAATTTGTTATTGAAGATACAAATCATATCCATTTTTACTCTTTTTCCACTAAGTCTAGAACCCATCCCAGTTATTGTCACTTTCAGGTGTGTAGTGACTGCAACTTTGCATACACCTACAATAAAAAAAAATAATTTTATTAAATTTTTTTATAGAAATTTATGAGTTTAAGAAATGTGTCTTCATTGTTGAATAAAATAGAAGACAAAGATTTAAAGGAAGTTCATTTCGAATCAGATGAAGAAGAATTCTTTGCTGAACTTTTGACGTCAGAATTTCCTTTGGTGCTTGCCAAGAAATTGAGTGATAAAGAATTAAAGGTATTTATTGAATTATCCAAAGTATATTTAAATTTTTTAGCATATTTTGATATAATTTTTTGGTTTCCATAATGGCTTTGATATTATATCATCATCTTTGTGTTAATATTTGTGTGAAAATCTTTGGAGTTTCATGAACAAATGGAATCAGTTCTCTTGATATCATATTTGAAATTTAGAAATCAGTCAATTTGAAATCTCTAATGAGCAAATAACTTTAGGTAAATTTTTTTTTCTCTCTCTCTCTTTCCTCCAGCTGGTATGTCTGATAGTCTTACTTTCCGCTAAGTTGACCTCTTTGCTCAAACTGTTTCTTTTAATTCCACTTTAAATGATTCTGATGCTATTCCATCTTCTCCTCCCTCCATCATTGTCTAGAAAGTTTTGTAAAGGATGTAATTACAGCTCTTTTTCCACTTAATTCTAAGAAGGCTTACTTTCCTCACACGATATTCCTCCAATAGTTTTGAAACGTTGTGTTTGTGTACTTGTAAATTCTTTTTTCCCTACCTATCATCTTTAATCTTTCTTTCATGTTAAAAAGCAGAGTTCATTTAACCTATGCAGAAAAAGAACACTGGAGTTCAAAACAATATTTCAAACCAACCTAACTATGTATTTCATGATATATATATATATATATATATATATATTATAAATTTATACAGATTATAAATAATGTTACTATATATATATATATATATATATATATAATATATATATTATATATATATATATATATATATTATAGTAATATAGTATATATATAATTATATATATATATATATAGATTCCTTCTTCTTCTTCTTTATCTACCTTCTATTTCCCAAGAATGGGAGTAGGTGCGTAGCGAGCATCGGAAAAGAAAAGCAGTTAGGAGAACATGACATAAGTCGAAAAGGAAGCCCAGCCTTACCTCCCCCTCAGTACCATTAATTAGTGAGAAGTCATCGCAGTCAGAAAATCCACCCCCTAAAGCCTCATGGGACAGCGATGGACCTCACTATGGTAGATCGTCAAGGTAAAGGTTCATCCCTTGCCCTAGGTGGCCACAACCATAACCCCCTCACAAAACCCGCCATTCCACTCCTGTTAAACCTTTCTTCTCGCCTCTACGAAACTCACATTTTCTCTCTTCAAACATTCGTTTACTGACTCAATCCACCTTTGTCTCGCGTTCTCCCAGCAGTCGTTCCCAACACACTCCGCCAACTATACATCCGCTTAACCAACCGCTATCATTCTCCTTTCATAGATCATTTCCAAGCTCAACAACTTCATTTATTCTTTTATTTACCCCTTCTTCACACCACACCTCTCCCTAATACGTTTATTCCTCTCATTTTATCAATTCTTTCTCACACCTAGCACACCCCTAGATTGGTCCATCTGAACACATGAACTTTAGATCTATACTTCCTAAGAACTGAAATCTCACTACTATACAATAACACAGGTAACAACATACCCTCATGTAAGACCCTAGCGCACTCAAGACTTAGTCCCTTTACATTCACCAACGATTTATTGCACAGCCACCTTCCTGCCCTCACAACTTTCCTACTACACTCTGCATCATCCGTTCCGCTTCTATCCCAACAAATACCCTTAATATTTAAACTCAGACACTTGCTCAGGCTGTCACCATCTTAACATAACTTCACACTGAGACTGTCCTCACTCACACCATAACCTTAGTTCTTATCTACGTTTACTTTCAAACCCCTCCTTTTACATACCCTGCCAAATCTCTCTACCAATCCTCTCAAACTCTCTTCAGATTCGCCACACAGAACCAAATCATCCGCATATAATAGGTATGGCACCATTCCACTCATCTCCATTTCTCCATCATTCATAACACCATTTCTGCCACCCCACCTCGAATTCTTTCATTAACCCATTCCATTATACAACATTGAAATAACAAAGGAGAAACATAACACAACCTGTCGTCACTCCGCTATTAAATCCTAAACCAAATCGCCATTGACACCATTTATTTCTTACACACGCTTCACTATACTTTTGATTCTACTGATTCCATTCAGAAGCCTACACCAACACCATATATTACTAACACCTGCCATAAAAGCTTCCCTATTAACTCTATCATACGCTGTTGTAAATCCATAAAACCCAAATATAATTTATTCTGGCTTCTCCCTCATTTTCTCATCATTTGTTTCAATGTAAAGATTGATCCACACATCCTCTACCACTCCTAAAGGCACCTTGTTCTTCACCAATCAGTCCCTCAGTCACTCGACGCACTCTTCGACCAAAATACCAGCATATATCTTCCCTACAACACTCAATAACTTATTCCCCTATAACTACAGTTCCCCTTTCTCCCTTACCCTTATATTAAGGGTACTATTACCGCTCTCCTCAATCCCTTGGAACTAACCCTCCATAAAACGCTTTATTAACACAACTTCCAAATCCAATCAAGCACCATCTCGCCTCCGCTCATGATCATTTCACTAGTTATTTCATCTATACCTGCAGATTTACCATTCTTCAACTTCTCACTCTACCCATTACCTCTCCTACTAATAACCTCATCCCCAAATACCTATTCCTTCTTGCGCCACCTCAAAACCACACACATTCACTAACACCTCAACATTACTCACACAGAATATATTAGTATATATATATATATAAATATATATAATATATTATATTATAGATATATATATATATATATATATATATATATAATATATATATATATATATATATATTATATATATATATAGTATATATATTAATTATTATATATATATATATATATAGAGGTGCACCAGAACTGAAATTTGGGTTCCGGCCGGAACCGGAATTAGGTCCGGAAAATCACAAAAAAAATTCTGGCTGGAATTCCGGCTGGAGCCGGAATTTCTAATGAACTTTCCTTTAACTAATAAAGAAATGTAAAAAAATAATTCTAAATAAAAATTAATATAAAACTATATTATATATATTATATATATATATATATATATATATATAATATATATATATATATATATATTATATATATAGTATATATAATATATATAATAAATATATTATATATATATATATATTATATATTATATAGATATATTATATATATATTGATTAAAAGAATTGTATTCATTAAATTGATTACATATTTGTCACATAACCTCACAAAATTGTTTTAAAATGCCATCAATCGTAAAAGATTTTTTTATTTTTAATAATGTTGCCAAAATCTTTAATAGAGGCTAAAATATCCCACAAAAAATAAAAACTAGGTTAGTTCAACCAAAAAACATTTAATACAACGCAACTTCATAAACATAGAAAATCATCACCTAAGAGAATATCTGGAAGTCAAAATTTGGATAGTAAAAGGAGAATCCTGTATTTTTTAGAACACTGGACACCCCAAAAAGCGAAAGATCGAAGCCGTGAAACAAGTGAGTTTGAGGAAAATTTCTTACCCCCAAAAAAAAATTTGAAATATCAATGACTATTCACAAGCAATTCTCAGGAAAAATAAATAAATTTTATTGCAGAGAGTAAACCAGAAATCATAACCACTTGAAGAGCAGTGAATCATTTAGAACATGTTGTCCATCTTCAACCAAAATATCTTATTTCTTGTAGAAAATATTTTTTTTGTTAGAGAGATGATGTACCACTTCATACAGTAAAATGAGATCAGCAGTATTCGAGAAAGTTATCTAAGGCTGATCAGATATCATTACTACAGATATTGGATAGCTAAATATTCAAACGGAGTTATATTTTTCTTTAACTATTCACTGGATTTTACGAGCCAGTTTTTGATAATTTTACTATGTATTCCATCTTGCAAGTATTATATATATAATAATATATTATATATATATATATATATATATATATATAATATATATAATATATATATATTTATATATATATAATATATATATATCATATATATATATATATATATATATATATATATTATTTCTTTCTTTCTTTTTTCACCTTCCTCTTTGCCCAACCTTGGGGGGTTAAAGTGCTGTACAAGCCATCGAAAAGAAAAGCAGTAGGAAACATGACAAACGTCGAAAAGAAAGCCCCAGCCTTACCGCCCCCTCTTTACCATTAATTAATGAGAGCTCGTCACAGACAGAAAATCCACCATAGCTTTATAGGACCGCGACGGACCCTCACTATGGTAAATCGTCAATGTAAGGGTTCATCCCCTGGCCCAGGTGGGCCACAACCATGCCCCCGTACAAAACCCCGCCATTCTCTCCTATCATGCACCTTTATTCTCGCCTCTGCCAAACTCACATTTCTCTCCTTCAGACATTCGTTCCCGACTCAATCCACTTTCTCCTCGGTCTCCCAGCCTCGGTCGGTTCCCAACACAACTCTCACTATACATTCCGCTTAACCAAACCGACTTTCATCATCTTTCCACATGACCAAACCACTCAACATACTTTCATTTATTCTTCTCATGTTACCCGTTTCTTCACAACCACACAACTCTCTAATACGTTCATTCCTCACTTTATTAATTCTTTTCACACCTAGCATGCCCCTAAGATTGTCCATCTGAACACATTGAACTTTAGATCTATACTTCTTATTCCAGACCATAGTCTCACTACCATACAATAACACAGGTAGAACAACATACCCTCATGTAAGACTCTACCGCACTCAAGACTCTAGTCCCTTTACATTCACCAACGATTTATGCACCAGCCACCTTCCTGCCATTTCACAACTTTCCTACTTACACTCTGCATCATTCCCGTTCCCTCTCATCCAACAACTACCCTAATATTTTAAACTCAGACACTTGTCCAGTTGCTCACCATCTACATAACTTCACACTGAGACTGTCCTCCACTCACAACCATAACCTTACTCTTATCTACAGTTTACTTTCAAAACCCTCCTTTTACCATAAACTGACCAAGATCCTCTCCACCAATCCTCTCAAATTCTCTTCAGACTCGCCACACAGAACCAAATCATCCGCATACAATAGGTTAGGGCACCCTCCACTCCTCTCCATTCTCCATCATTCTAAACACCATTTCCTGCCATCCCCACCCGAATTCTTTCATAACCCATCCATATACACATTGAATAACCAAGGAGACATACACAACCCTGTCTCACTCCGCTATTAATTCTAAACCAATCACTTTTGACACCATTGATTCTTACACACGCTTCACTATGTCATTACATACTTTGATTCCATTCAGAACCTACCACCAACACCAATATATCACTAATACCTGCCATAAGCTTCCCTTATTAAACTCTATCATACGGCCTGTGTAAAATCCATTAAAACCTAAATTAATTTATTCTTCTTCTCCCTCATTTCTCAATCATTTGTTTCAATGTAAAGATTTGATCCACCACATCCTCTACCACTCCTAAAACGCACCTTGTTCTTCACCATCAGTCCCTCAGTCACTCGACGCATCTTTCGACCAAAAACCAGCATAAACCTTCCCTACAACACTCAATAACTTATTCCCTATAATTTCTACAGTTTCCCTTTTCTCCTTTACCCTTATATAAGGGTACTATTACGGCTCTCCTCCAATCCCTAATAGTAACCCTCCATTAAACGCTTTATTTACACAACTTCAAATCCAATCAATCACATCTCGCCTCCGCTGCTTGATCATTTCACTAGTAATTTCATCTATACCTCAGATTTACATTCTTCAACTTTCTCACACTTAACCCATTACCTCCTCCTTACTAATAACCTCATCCCCAAAATACCTATTCCTTCTTTGCCACCATCAAAACTACACACATTCACTAACACCTCTTCATACTGTTTAATATTGTGCAGATTTTCAAAGTGTTCTTTCCAACACTCCCTCACATCCATTTCATCAGTTACAAAAGCACCATCCCTATTCATTATTCTAAGCAGATTCCCCTTATTCTCATTCTTAACCTTTCGCGCTTCCTTCCAGAAGAGCTTCCTATTCTTGTATGTCCTCATTCATCTCCTTCCAAAACTGTTCATTTACCTCTTGTTTTCTCCTACGTTTGACACCTTTTATTATTTCTTTTTCCTCTGATATATTCCAAACAATCTTTCTTTTGAAACTTCAGTCATTTGCTTTTAGTACATTCAACCACGCTTCTTTTTTTACCTTTAACCGCTTTCATCACCTCTTCATTCCACCATTCGCTGTTAACATTCTTACTTCTACTTTAGCACATCCACACACTTCCTTTGCACTACTAACAATTGCTTCCTTCATTTGCCCCCAGATATGTTCAGTATCAACTTGTTCACATTCAACCGATTTACTAGCGGGCGCTCTTACATACTTATCCTTATTCTCTTGCTCACTTAACTCCTCACTCTAAATTCCCACTTGCTTCCTTACCTCTTTCTCTCCATCCAAACCCCAATAACGTAATTTCATATAAAACAACATAATGATCCGATATCCCATTCCAAACCCTCACTGATTAACATCCATTCCACATACTTCAACATCTCTTCACCAACACAAAATCAATCATATTTTCACTTCGATAACCATCTCTACCTACACCAACTATAGTGTATACTTATGGAGACTCTTGTGGCTTAAAGAAAGTATTACTTACACATACCTCTCTCTTCACAAAAATCAATCACCTTCCTACCCATTCTCCATTTTCTCCCCCACCCAAAAACCACCTGTTATTACATCCCTTTTTTGATCACCTATCAACCATTCAGGTCCCCAATACTATCAATCTGAAGCTCCTACTCACCCCATCCAGAACATCATTTCAAATTTATCCCAAAAATCGTTTCTTCTTCAAACGTTTCCCTCGGTGACCATACGTTCACAACACACACACCTGACCTTTTCAAACTTAAATTTTAACCATTAGATTCTAGGACTCACACACACAAAAAGTCTACCCATAGCTTTGTAACCACGTCACTCATCAAAATTGGAACTCCTTCTCTCCCTCTCTCATTCTCTTTCACACCAGCACGCACACATTTCAAACCACACCACTCAAAATTTCACCTTTTCCTTTTCATCTTTGTTTCAGGCACAGCGAGCAAAAGTCAAATTTGCCCTTTCTAAATACATGCCATCACCTCTCTACCTCTTCTCCTCTTCTCCTTCAACATTTTATTCCTCTTTGACTTACCATGTTACCCATACGATTCATTTACAATTTTTCGCCAAAGCTTAGAGGTCGTACCGGCGATCACGACCATCTCCGAGGCAATGCATCAGCTTCCTAGCAAGAAGATAGATGGTAGTGCGGCAAGCCAACCCAACTACCAAGTATAATATATGATACCAAATATATATATATAATTATATATAATATATATATATAATATATATATATATATAATATAATATATATATATATATAATATAATTATTATTATATCTATATTAATATATATATATATAAAAATTTTGATTTTAAAATTTGAATTAATGAAGTATCTTATTATCCTACTATTTGAGATATTTGAGTAACTTTATTTCATATACTGTAGGTATGTAATACACTGTGAATGAATACTACACAAGGCTACCATTATATTTTGCTTAAAAGATGGGCTAGGGTATGTAAAATAAACCCTTCCAGCAAATTTTTAAATTATCAAGTACATTAGTAATTTCCGGTTCCGGCTGGATACCGGAACCGGAAAAAATGTCAAATTCCGGCCGGAACCGGAATTCCGGTACACCTCTAATATACTATATGATTTATATATATTATATATACTATATATATATATATATATATATAATATTATATAGTATATATATAATAGATATATATATATATATATATATTATTATATATATATATATTATATAATATATATATATTATATATATATATATATATATATATATATAATATATATTATATAATATATATATTATATATATATTAATATATTATATATATATATACTATATATATTATAATATATATATATTATATATATATAATATATATATATATATATGATATATAATATATATAATATATATATATATATATATATTTATATATATATATATATATATATATATATATATATATTATAATATATATATATATTATATATATATATATATATTAGTATTATATTATATATATATATATATACTTAAATGTTTTGGGTATCGGTAAAGGCGTTATCATTCAAAATTGTGACCGATACCGATGTTTTTACTACTCACAAATTTACCGATACTTCCAAAAAATCGGACCGATACCCGGTATCGGTGCAATCACTATGATGAACGTTAACGATAGCGTTCTTATAAAGTGAGCCTTCGCCCGTTAAATAAAACCTTCGTTAAAAGTTTGGGTCAATACATTTGTTCAAAACCCATTGACAATAACAACACGAGGAGCATAGTCACGTTAGGCAAGTAGAGTACCCACCTGATGGACGTGGTACGGGTGTAACTGTTGCTTGTTAGTAACCTCCAAATACTAGATTGGTTCGAATTAAACTATAGTGTAGATCGGGTTCTGCCTGCATTAGTGTGCTCTTTGGGCTGCAAATACCCATACCCTGTTTCAGACAGGCGTTGATGAATAGTGGCAAAAAAACCTTGCGCTTGGACAAATTCGAGTGAGATATTTCTCTTGGTACAAACGTCTTGCTGCAGAACTATTGCAGCGTCCCATCCCATACATTAGATGCATGTCAGCTAGTTCAGAGTTTGAATTACACGTGGTAATACGTGTCCATATTCAATAAGAAAGAAACACTAAAGAGAACACAGTCAATGAGTTACATTGCAATGTGTAACACAAAGAGACAGTGCCTTTATTGTATACAGTAGTTGGTTGTTTTGGTCAACAATGTGCTGAAATGTTTAATGGAAGGTGTAGCTGTTTGTGGAAGAGTTGTTATTTAAATGAGATGTTTCCAATTACTAAAATTTACATTCCCCCTTATTAATAGTCATAATTTATTAAATGTTATATCATTTGAATCTGCGTTCAACAATAGGTGTTTTTTGGTTCCTTAACATTTTAACCTAATTCATCCGCTTTCATGGAATGTCGCCTCAAATGCTTTTAACGGCCGCCATTTTTAAATTTATATATTTGATACTTTTTTGTCGTCATTAGCACTACTCACAACAGTACTCATCCCAAATATAGGGTTTGTAACCTACTTGGTTTCGTAGATACAAAATATTTAGTTAAAAACACATACAAGACAGGCAACGGAAAAATAAGCACATTACGTCATACCTTTATAGGAGCTTTTACCTTTTTTTTTGCATTTCTTATCAGTTACCAAAAATTTTGACCATAATTTTGGATCACCCTGTAAAAATATATATATATTGGAATTTTTGGTAAGTTTTGTAGTGAATTTAAATAGAAATTAAATGAATAATCCATACCGTGATTTCATTTTTTACTCTTTTTTTGTTTTATGCTCCAAAATTTTGTATTGTTAATTTAATGGTAATAATTTGTTTAATTTTAGAGATTTATTAGATGTAATATATATATTTTTTTTATTTCAGAAGCTCTGTATGTGAAATTATACAAATTTTATTTTAAATTCATATAATTTTCTTATTTTATTTTATTTGAACAGACCATCATTGGCGATGCTGGTCAAGGAGAAAGAGTTTCCAACGTGAAAAGGTCTTTAAGAAACAGACCTCAAACATCGGTAACACATGAGGAAAGAATTAACAATAATAATTGTCAAAACTTCTGTTGCAAAATATTGTAAATGTAAATTTTAAAAGCAATGATGATTTAAATAGTCATCGGGTTGCATAATGGAAAGTTTAAAATGTACCCATTTATTTATGAAGCCAAAAGTAAATATGGCTTTTAAAACATCTCTGCTAATCACAGTAATATAAATTTATTTAAATGTGCTGAGTGGCAGCACGAATCACCAGAAAAAAGCCACTTAAAAAGAAAATGGTTAAGCAGCATGAAGGTATAAAATTATATAAATGTTCAGAATGCAGCTACGAATGTAATGAGAAAGGAAACTTTAAGATACACATGCTTAACCATGCAAAGTTATTTAAATGTTCTGAGTGTAGCTATGAATGCAAAACGAAATACCAATTGAAAAGTCACATGCTTAACCATGGGGAAGTAAAATTATTTAAATGTTCTGAGTGCAATTATGAATGCAACTATAAACAGCTATTAAAAGTTCACATGCTTAATCATGCAAACATAAAATTATTTAAATGTTCTGAGTGTAATTATGAATGCAACTATAAACGGCTATTGAAAGTTCACATGCTTAATCATGCAAACATAAAATTATTTAAATGTTCTGAGTGTAGTTATGGATGTAATGTTAGAAAAGATTTAAAAATACATATGCGTAAACATGAAAAAGTAAAATTATTTAAATGTTCTGAATGCAGCTATGAATGCAATCAAAAAGTAAGTTTAAAAATCCACATGCTTAACCATGCAAATACTAAATTATTTAAATGTTCTGAATGCAAATATGAAAGCAATCGCAAAGGAGACTTTAATATGCACATGCTTAAACATAGAAATGTGAAATTATTTAAATGTTCTGAGTGCAACTTTGAATGTAATTACAAACATCATTTAAAAATCCACTTGCTTAATCATGCAAACCTAAAATTATTTAAATGTTCTGAGTGCAGCTATGAATCTAATGATAAAATTGAACTAAAAATCCACCTTCTTAATCATACGAATATAAAATTATTTAAATGTCGTAAGTGCCCCTATGCAAGTAATCGCAAAAATGTTTTTGAAAAACACATGCTTAAGCATAAAGGCATAAAATTATTTAAATGTTCCGAATGCAGCTATGAAAGTAATTGGAAAAAGTGCTTAAAATTACACATGCTTAATCATGCAAACATAAAATTATTTAAATGTTGTGAGTGTAGCTATGAATGCAATCGGAAAGTAAGTTTGAAAAAACACTTACTTAGGCATGGAAAAGTGTAAGTTATTTAAATGTTCCAAGTGCAGTTATGAATGTGATCACAAGGGACACTTAAGAGCACACACGCACAAATATGGAAACTTTCACACACTCACAAAATGCCGAATATGAATTTCCACTTTACGTTACTGGAATTCTATTACACAAGATGGGGATGGCAACATACACGAGCAGGGCAGTTGAGATGGAGTTGTGGATGGACCTTCTTTTTTTTTTTTTTTTAAAGTTGTCACCTCATGGCATAGCCCTATTCAAGGAAGAGAATTTTTCTAGCTAATTGCTTCCTAGGATGGATGAACCCTGCACCTATGCCTCACGACTCTGTAGTGCTACCAAATAGCAAAAAAACAATTAAATATAAAATATTTTTCATATTTGATAAGTGAAAATAAAAGGATCTTGAACTGAACAACTTTAAATTGATTGAACTGGAGCGGGAGTTGTGTAATTTTAAAATTGTAAAGTCTTGAGTTGAAGCGTCCAAAAAATGTAATAGATTCATACCCCAGCACATGCGGATGGAAATATTCAGCATTAAAGATTATTATAACTAGCTCCTATGTTAATATAAGTGTGTGCGCGCGCGGCTGTTATATAGTTTTGTTATAGATTAAACAATGCTTAGCTTTTTATTTATTACAAAAGAATTGTTGATAAAATTTTTTTTTGTATATTCGTACAAATGTAGAACAATAACATTTTCAACAGAATTATTTATTAAACTCTTCAGCCATGTATTTTCTTTCAAATACAATCGTATAGGAACGTTTACGGAGTTCATAGAGCTTATGCAATCATAGAATTCTTCACAATACACAAAGAGTATGTTTTCATAACATAATTTTTTGATAGAAATTTATATAGTAGTATTAAAAATTGCACAATAAATAATTTCCTTCAGTAGTTGCTCAGTGATAAAGTTTTAAACCGCCCCAAAATATTATAACAGAGTTCTTCAAATTTCCATGCTGCAAATTAGTCAACTCAAAAAGAAACTCAATTATTTTACACTTTTCCCTGAACTCAATGTTGTCCTGAATCTTCTTATCTATAAGGAAAAGAACACACTTTTAAGTCTTTTTATGAAGACTACTGGATTCCCTGCGTTCGTCGTCACATATGAATGCTGCATTGGCATCTACGTTAGCAGCACAATGTTCAAACTAATCGTATGGATGAGTTACATATGGGAGTGCCACCTCGCAAAGACAATAACATAGCAATCCTTTCCAATTCTAACTTTAAAAACCAACCCCGATTAAACGCCTAAAATATCACAAACCATACAAACTACCGACCGTTACAATTCTGAAAATATTTCTATTTTTTTTTTATTACTCTCTCACACAGATCAGGACTATAAAAACATAGAAGTTTTTATTCATTTCACCATATAAGGAAGATTATTTGTGGTAAGCGAGGGTTCCTCGTAATCTTGCCTATAGAATGTATGGTGAGGTTATAGCCTGTCTTCCTTTTTCTCCACATTCCTTTGCGGGCTGCTTTTCAATACAACTACAATGATGTCTGCTTTTATTGGTTGTATCTGCCCCTTGTGGTGTGTATGCAGTTGTCTTCGCCTATCTAAATACGGAACCACCGGATGGGAGTAGGAGAAATTCTACAGAACCGCGACTCACGTCGGAGGGAGGTGTAGGTGTATCAGCGGTCTTTCCGGTCCTCACTGTGTCTCACACTCCCTTCTGACTCATAACGCTGACTTTGGCTGTTAATAGGATTCTGACTCTAGATCTGCCTCACCCGTATGCAATTTTTCTGACTCGCAGAGAGCTCTTCGTGCACTACAAGATCGAACGACCAGACACCCTTTGGTTTCCGACATCCAAAGGTTTCTATGTATGCTGATTGCAAGACTCAAGCATTTGACATTTTGTTTGGTCCGATATTACGTGGGTATCCTGGATAACGAATTGGTTGACAGAGCGGTCTATGACGCCGCCACCTGCAAAAGTACCTGTCGATAATATTTACCTGATGCCATCCTGTTGGCACACCTCCCGACTGCTGATTTCTGCTCCCGACTAAAGCAGGGCTTCCTCGCATGTTGGCAGGAATATTGGTCGGAGGATTGTCGTGGTGCCAAACTGCGTAATATAGAATCGCTTATCGGGACTTGATCGTCGTCTTATCGCAGGAGATGATCTTGGCTCGTTTGAAAATTGGCCATACTAATGTAACAAATATTTACCTCATGGCCATCGAGGATCCCCCATGTGTCCTTTCTTTATTTCCCACAGTCCATTTTCGGTACGCCATTTTCTGGTGGGTTGTGAGACTATCACAGGTTTTTCCCTATGTTACACATTTTACCTTTCCAATACCACCTTTCACTTATTTTGTCAGAATTTCCTCATTTAAGTTTTCTTAAGTATACACAGAGTAAATCTATGTATACTTAACAAATCTTAAAATAACCTGAACTAGAAGGGGCCTAAACCGAGGTATAACCTCTATGGATCGTCGATGCTGTAGACTTAAGCCTACCTTAGATGCAAGTACGCTGCAATAAAAGTTGACCTAAGTTAGATAGCTTGACTATATATATATATTATATATAATATATATATATATATATAATATATATATATATATATATATATATTATATAATATATAATGATATATATATAATATATATTATATATATATATTAAACGCCTCGGTGGCCTCAGGAAAGGTTGAGTCGCCGCTCTCGTACGAGAGGACGCTGGTTCAAATCCTCCGCGTAGCAGTTGGAGTTTATTCACCTGGGGGCAAGAATTTAAAACGAACTGCAAACACGTTGGTGCGCTGGTTTGGGATAGCCGTCTTTAAAGTTCGATTTCCTGTGGTCCCAAGTTCGTATAGCCTAGTGGATAAAGCACTTAAAAAGTAGTTTATAAGGAAATATATCTTACAGACAATTATATATATATAGTATATATATATATAATATATATAATATATTATATATATATATATGGTAAAAGTTATTTAACGGCTACACGTTAATAGTGTAAATTAGTAAATGTACTATACATCAAACGAAAGATCAATAGATCACAGATGGTCAGGAGGGAGGTTGGATAGTGGTTTGATTTAGTGATTTACTGCTTTAGGGTATGTAAAACGTTACAATTTTAGTAAAAATTTGACCTTAATCATTAGATCAATAGATCACAGATGTTCAGGAGGGAGGTTGGATAGTGGTATGATTTAGTGATTTACTGCTTTAGGGTATGTAAAAACGTAAATTTGTAAGTTATAAACATAAAAAGTGTAAGAAATTTTATTTATTTATTTATTTATTTATTTATTTTTCTTTTCTTGATGGTTCTGAAATCATTATTTTCGAAATCTACAGACTCGATAACCTATATATAGACACCAACATTGTATCATTACACAAAAATTTAATAACTCGGCACCGCACCGGCTCCATCACCGGTGCCACTACCAACTCTGAATCATTCTCAGACTCCTCCTCCTTCCTCATTCTTCTTCCTTCTTCCTTCCTCCTTTCTTCCTTTCTTCTTCTTCCTTTCTTCTTCTTCCTCTGCTTTGCATTCCATGCATTTCTTCTTATTTTTTTCAAATGTGGACCCTCCTCCGTGGGGTCCCTGGACTCCGATCCTGAATCCAACTCCAACTCCGTCTCAGACTCTGACTCCTCAACCCAGACTCCAAATTTCAGTCTTCTATGATCAAATTTAATTTTTTTGTGGGGCAGCGCCCCCCTTACGGGGTGACGCAGAGGAACGTAATCTCGTCTCCGACGAGATTACGTCATCATATAGCTCACATCCAAATTTCACTCCGATACGTTAAGCCTAACATGGTTTTCAGGACGAATTTGACCTTGGCGCTAAGGGGGCAGCACCCCCTTAGGGGTGACCTACGGACACCAAAACTCGTCTGTGATCAGTTTATTACACACAATGAACATATACCAAGTTTGAATGCGATAGCTCTATTCCTTCCTATCGAAAAGGGTGGGTTCTGTCAGGTGGGCATATTACTACAGCGATTAATCGAATGTTAATTATTGTAATTATTTTCTTTCGATTACATTTTTTAATGTAAAATGCTAACCAGAGCACGTAGAAAGACGATTTAAAGATCGATATAGGGGTAATCGATCACGATAAATCGATTGAAACCATCAAAATGATCTATCGATCATTTAAAACCTTCTAGGAACCAAAAAGCCCCTTTTGGGAGGCTAAACCTCTGAAAACGGTCTTCCAGACCTTAAATTCGGTCTTACCGACCTTAAAAACCCTGACTTTGACGTATCAAACGTCAAAATCTGATGAAATGATGGAAATTTCCAAGTCAGCTGCCGACATGACTGGAATTTCCAAAAACCTTCGAAAATGGTTTTCAAGTCTTTGCCTTCGACGTGCAGGGCTGCCAATGGGAAAAATCCCCTAAATCCTCCGGAGTTGTGGATCTTGACCTGAGTTATGGACAAAACGTTAAAAAAAATGCCAGAAATGCTAAAAAAGGACAAATTTAGCGGATTAGGTTGTCAGATTTAGCGTCAAATCTGGCTTCCGTTACTTTTCCGTGTCAAAACGTTACTTCCGTTACTTTTCCGTGTCAAAACGTTAAAAAGTAAAGCCGAAATTAGTAAAAAAAATGGCTAAAATTAGTAAAAAAGTATCAAAAAAAGCGCAAAAGTAACGGATTAGCGGACTGGCTGTCAGTTTACTAAGGTATACTACTTATATATATATATTATATATATATATATTATATTATATATATATATATAATATATATATATATTATATATATATATATATATAATATATATATATATATCATATATAATATATATTATA
>JABUQX010007812.1:0-7500 GCA_015478945.1 Trachelipus rathkii
GAGTTTTGAGATAATTGTAAAAAAAAACCTACTAAGCACAGTGCAGACAGATTATAGTATTTGTTATTTTTAGTATTATGTAGAATAATAAATATATTAAAAATAATATATATATAAATATATAATAATAATTAATATTAGGAAATATTATAAGTATCATTATAGTAAAAAGAACACAGTTGCATCCACTCAGAGGATACTAAAAACAGAGGGATTTAAATGCTAGAGGACTGAACGAGGAGGTGCGTGGCAGCATGTGCAGCATATCGCGGCCGCGTGTCACTGTTAGTAGTCCCGTATCGTTATTGACATGTTTCCTGGCCCCACATCCACCGCCTGGTGGTTCCAGCGACGCCCCGCCCGGGCTCCCTTGCGGAATAGCTGCGCATCTACTGCTAGTCGTGAGGATCCCGCGGCTGGAGCCGGCGCGTGCCTCTGCAATGAGACTCGTTATGCTGTGAGCCATGCCCACTCACTCCTCAACCTTCCGAACCACTTTGAATAGGATTCTCTGATGTAGAATGAGGCTTATACCTCTTAATCTCTTTAGTTAAATTCGTGTCGCTTCCTAGCTCTATGCGAATTTTGGAAGGGGCAAGTAGCCTCGTCGCAACACATGATCTTGACTAAGAGTCAATTTCCTGGTGCAAAACACGATCACTTATCACGGTAAATCTTCTAATATATGTCCCTATAAGACATAATACTTCGATATATGAATTAAATACACACATACCTCTCTAAGACTAGATCACGGTTTTCTAATGAACATAACTGTCTTAGCTCATAATAAATTTCCCATTTCACCACGAGCCAGCATCCTTTCTCTGAGTGCGTTTTCTTTGGCTTGTATTGTTTCAATCGGAGTTGACCACCTCCTGCAAGGGGTCCTCAAACAACTCTCGCGTTGAATTGTTCTCGAGATCACGCTTCTACACACATCGTAGTTTCTACTTTCTATCGATATTGTAATATCCACTCATTTTCTAATAACGTCTTTATCTCTCCTCTTTTAGCTCATATATTTGGCACTATACTGCTGCTCGCATGTCTCAGTTAAATTCCATGTCCTGACGTCCACGCTATCGCTTCAATGTCCGTCTAACTGGCACGTTAATGGTTAAACTTCTATGACTATCTCCACATTTCATTTGTTCTCACTCTGACTCACACTCACTCATATCTCCACTATTTCATTCAACCTTCTAAGATTCGAGCGTATGCGATTGTGGCGATCGTCACGCGATCACAGGCAGAGCTAGATCACCTTCAAGGTACCAACCCACAAACATGTGTAGTGATTGTTATGGATATTCAAAAGTAATTGAGATTACCATTAAACTAAGAGAAAACAGCTCTAAAAGCCCTAGATAGAATTACTCAGCACATGAGCCAGCGCGTGCCATCGACGCCAAACGCGGAGATTCCACATGCACCTCTAGTCATTGTCACTTATGCGATAATCACAATCCACTCTTGCGTAGACTTACTCAGCGGGCAATTAGTAGATTCGGCTCAGACAATTAACGAACACTTCGGGATTTTTGTTAGGGGGGGTGGGGGCCCCGCTTCGGGGACCCACGGGGAACGTAACCTGTCTACGACGAGGTTTATCTCCCCATCTAACCACCTCCAAAATTTTTAGCGCCGATACGATAACCCTAACCCATGTAGATATATATATCGACCTCAGAACCGGATGCGAAGAAGAAACCTCGGTGGAAATAATAACAAAAATAATAATAATAAATAATAATAATAATAATATAATAATAATAATAATAATAATAATAATAATAATAATATAATATATAATAATAATTAATACACTTCAGAAGCTGAGCCGGAGTCGGAGCCGGAGTCGAGCCGGAGTCGGAGTCGGCAGCGCGGAGTCGGAGCCGGAAGTCCAGTGGAGTCATGTGCAGACATACTTACTGCGAAATTAGCGTCGATCAACCTCGGAACATTATTCTTCTGAGAGTAATACATATAATATCTGAGCTGTGATAGTAGTTAAATGCAGAGTGCAATATAGATGTCATTTCGTAGCGGACATTCATACTGATTTCCTGCAAACACGCATGCACAAGCTACACTGAGTAAATAACCATCATAAACTTACAATATTAACGAACACACCAACAGAACGCTTTACAGTCGTCTGTTAAGTTCTTTGTCGAGGAATTATGAGAATAGACTCTTGTCAGTTATTACTAATGCGTGCACATGAAAGTAAGCGGGGTCGAGATGGATATACTACACTCATATTATACTCATATACCGCTACGTAGGCAGATAGCTACACATGTGGTGTATGAGGGAGGAGCTATCGAGGATTACGATCTCACCACTACTCTTATTTATATCAATTATAGAGGGTAGTACACCTATTAATATACAAAATAATTAATATACAAAAAATGAGTTTAATAATAATATATTATAATAATCATGGAGTATTTATTTTTACAGTTAACATTATTATTAATTATTTGTTTTTTTTTTTTATGAAAATATTTTTATATATTTTATTATTATATTTTATTTTTTATTTATTATTTAATTTAGATACCTGCCACACCCTGACCAGCAGGAATAAAAACACGCTACAGCAAGTCTGATAGGAGATTCGGATAGAGCGCATTATACTAACACTAGTGGTGAGCGTTTATCAACTATTCGCGATATGCGTTGGGCATATTTTTCTTTAACACATCATTCTTAATTAAACCACAACTGCGCTTATATCCTTTCTTTCACATTTTCTGACGTTGAGATAACACCTCAGTTAACTTTCCTAGGCAATGGTCATGTGTGTGTTGCCATCGGGCTGCTACCTAAAATTTCACTGAAATTTGTCTCCTGTGAGCAGGTGAGCGAGCTCCTAATCGCGATGACTTGGAGACCACCAATATGATGATACATCTAAGTATCGATATATTATATCTTAAGTGTAACATATAGAATTATAGATCAAGTTGAATAAGCAGAGTCCATGGAAACCTCAATTGCGACAGCTGCCTAAAGGGAGAACTATCAGAAGAAGTCAAGGAGAGAGTGGAGCAATCATCACTACGTGGTCGTAGTAACATTCTAAATTTTGTACATTATTCTCTAACAATTACTCAAACCAATTATTCAATAGATGTCAAATAATTTGTCGCAATCTCATTTGAAATCGCGATCTTAGCGAATCATCTCTTCACCTACATATCGGGTCGATTCTGTGGTGTCCATCCTAATTTATGTTCTTCAGCGCGGATAAGTTGGTTTTGTGTATCGTGATATATCAATAACAGATATAATAACTGTATCTTCCGAGATATGACTGATTGTTCGCCTGTATCTCACTCTTTTAACCACTTAGAGCAACCACACATCTACGATGGTTTTTTCTCTCTGCGAACGTGATCATGACGTCTAACAACACTCATGCTTTAATTCATAGGTATATTAGTAACAACAGCGTATGGTGTACGTATAGAATTATCACCTCTAAGCATATCCTACATACATCTGCGTTCAGACTACCCCTAGTAATCAACTAGAGGTTTTTACTTACTCTCATATGAGCCATGAATTAATTGCGGTAGATATCGCCATTATCAATATATAATGATCATGTTCTGAGCTATGAGTTGTTATGCCTTTATACTACTTCATTTACTCTTACTATGTATCCATCTAGTTTTTGGGTAACTCCTTACTCTATATTTTCCATTACTTATGAATATTGTTTTTGTGTCCTCTCTAGCTAGGTCCATCTAACTACAATCTTCTCTCAACAATATTTCAAAAATCACAAGCCTATATGCAGCGAAAACGCGAAATATATGTAGTTATAAGGACAGATCACGTATAGTTGCGGAAAATGTGGTTTATTATACTGGCATATCCTCTAATTGTTACTAATATTGAGACATAACAAAAAATCGTCTCTCAAAAACTACAATCACCGTGCATAAACGAGCTCCTGAAAGAGGAATACCGTAGGAAGTTGTGAACTCCTTGGTATACTATAAGTAGTAAAATAAAAATGGTCTCACAACATTAATAGACAACTGACAAAATATATTAAATAATAAATAAATAATTATAATATTTGAGCATATATTATTTTTTTAGGTAAGCAGGGAGGATCATTTAGTTATATATATATATATATTAATTATTATAATATATGATAAATGAGGTATTATATACTAAAATAATATATAATATACGGCTAATCATATGAGTTTAGGAGGCTCATCTGAGAGCCAGACTGAGGGTATATAAGCTATACATCATATATAAGGTAGGTTAATATGTATAGGTAGACGTTTTCTACATATACGCCCATATAGAGGGAGGGGTGGAGATTTCTCCCGTGATCTATCACTACCATAAATACCAAAGTAGACTGGGGTTACGGAGTATATATAAACTATATATTATATATATATATATTATATATATATATATATAATATATATATATATAAATATATATATTAATATATAATATAATATTATTATATATATATTATATATATATATATATATATATATATATATATATATATATATATATCATATATATGGAATAGCACTTTGCATATGTTGAAAAGAACCGAAGAATTGAAAAAGCTGCCTGCTTGTTTTTATGCTACTACCAAATTAAAAATACCTATTCTTAACAATTTATAGTGGATAATATTGTCTATATTTGTGAAATCTTTAGAGCCATACTAAGAAATTAAAAAAAAGGCTTATCGAATCAACATCTAAAATTGGGGATGCCATACCTTTAAACCTTAAAACCGCTCTTGAGAAAACTGTATATGATAAACCTGAAACATCTGACCAATCATCGTCATTGCTTGAAGATTATGACAGGGGAAACTAAATAATTAGTTACATAACGCAAACTTTAAAACCCGAACTTCACCAAAGATTGAACAACGGACTTGAAAATGAGTATATGTGTAAAGTAGCGAAATATCTTAATCCAAGATAAAAGTGTAAAATATTCTCGTTTGCACAAATAATATATCAAATAAAATGTTTCCTTGCTCGGCTTTGTAACGACCTGAAATTTAAAAATAAACGTTTAGAGGATGCTGAATCAGAAAGAAAACGAAAGAGAGATTCTTGCCCAACACCTTGTTCCTGTACGCGTACATCACTAACTGAGACTCTGAGCATAATTCAAGCTTCCAGTAGTGACGATAAAAAGGAGAATATCGTAAGCAGCATATCACTAGACTTCATGGAAAACTATCTCAAAGACAGAAGAAAAGAAAGACTTTGTTCACAGGAAGATGCTTTAAAATGGTGAAAGTATAAAAGCAAAGAGTGTCCAGATTTGGCAAAATTTGTTTGCACAATCCTACAATCCTAAGCTGCCCCCGAGCAATGTTACCAGTGAAGATCTTTCACTGGCGTGGACACATCTATAAGACAGACGACGTAACCCGACTTCATGGAGATATAGAAGATAAACTTTTATTTTTAAACATTACCTACCTATGATAAAATTTGAGAATTAGCAAGGAATAAAGTATGTTAATAACATTAATATTAAATTAATCATTATTCAAGAGGGTGGAGGGTGGGGAAAGTGATTGGTGGGATGCAGGAAGAGCTGGGTCCTTGCCCTGTATCCTAGAAAAGCACAATCTATGTGTATGACAAAAGCTCTTCAATAATTATACACAGATTCTGGCAGGGGTAAGGGCGTAAAGGCAAAAGTCCAGTTTCTGTTCAGGAATCAATTTTGGTGGAATTAATGACTCGAGTTATATGGTGAGTTCGTGAGAAGATTGATTCAGTCACGGCGCTATATATGATATATGATATATATATATATTATATATATATAATATTTAATTAATAATATATATATAATATATATATAATATATATATATATTATATATATATTATATATATATATATATATACACAGCTATATATATATATTATATTTCACAAGGTTAAAATAAATTTAAGATAATATATATATATTATAATATATATATAATATATATAATATATATATATATATATATATATATATATATTATATATATATATATATATAATATATATATATTATATATATATATATATACAGGGTGATTCAAACTTCCTACGGCAAACTCTGAGGGCTGATAGAGCAAACGATAAAGAACATTAAATTGTTAAATAACCTATGTTTGTATGACGCTTCGTTTCAAAGGTTACGGACGATTGAAGGTAAACTAGTTTAATGTTGTGTGACGCGTCGCATGTAGTTTACCGACGATTTAGGTTACTCAATTTTAATGTGTTTGTGCGTGCGTACATGTTGTAAGCGCTTAACGTCCCTTAGGAAACATGTGGAATAACTTTACCTTGCCAATTTCATCGTGCATTCAGTGCAGTGTAGCATCGATTCGAATGATCACTCACTCTCCGAGTTAACTAGACATGATAATGTGTTACGTTGTTTTGCGTAACGGAAATGGACGAAGCTCGCACCTCATGTACGGGATACGGTTTCCAACACAGAACATCACCCACCCAGCAATGTTTTGTTGCCTTCATCAGCGCCTTCGAGATATTGGGACCCTTCGTCCCCGGTGCATTGGTTGGAAGACCTGCGTAAAACGAAGGACTCCTGCGTTTGAAGAGGAGGTGCTTGAGAGAGTCGCCAACGACCAGTCGACTAGCACACGCGCGCCATTGCCCATGGCATGGGTTCAAATCAGTCGTCTGTTGTTCGGGTCTTGCAAGGCAAAGCCTCCATGCATACCAACTACAGAAAGTACAAGGACTTAGGCCAAACGACTTCGCACCCCGTGTGGGATTTGCCCGGTGGTTTCTGCAACGGAGCTCGATAAATCCGCCTTTCCTGCACATGTCTTGTTTACCGATGAGCCGTGCTTCACGCATGATGGCAACTCAACAGCAAAAACACATATGCGACGTGGACAATCCGCCCAATGCTCATAAGAGTTCACGCAGGCGAAATTTCAGCCTAAACATCTGGGGTAGAATCTTGGGATTATCTGCTGGACCTTGTCTTATTTCACATTACGTTTGGGATGGACCTGCGTACCTGCAACTACTTCAGAACACGCTTCGCAGCTCATGGACGACATACCCTTGCGACCCGCAGAGACATGTGGTTTCAACATGATGGCGTTCCAGCGCACTTCAGCCACCAAGTACGGGCGCATTTGAACAGAGTCTACACTGACAAATGATAGGGAGAGGGGGACCTGTTGCGTTGCCTGCAAGATCGCCCGACCTCACGCCCCTGATTATTTTTCTTTGGGAGCAGTGAAGAGTGTTGTACGTTAACCCAGTCAACCACAAGAGAGACTGATTCATGCGAATTATTCACTGCGTTTGAATCAAATCAAACACAGTGAGGGCACTTCGGTAGAGTCCGACAGGCAATGGCACGGCGATGTAACGAAGTAAATCAGGTCAGGGCAGAACACTGACACCTGTAATTTTCCGCCAAAAAAATT
>JABUQX010007812.1:10000-12500 GCA_015478945.1 Trachelipus rathkii
AGTAGAGTCAACTACATTTAATGAGCTTCACATCATAAAGTAATTTATTGTTATTAGTTATTTGTCATATAAATTAGCTCCGTGACTGAGTCAATTTCTCACTTACTCATGCATATAATTGATGACGACTCGAGTCCATCAATTCCTCTAAAAATTTATTTATGAACAAAACAAGACTTTTCATATATTATATATATATATATATATATATATATATAATATATATATATATATAATATATAATATATATATATATATTATTATATATATTGAATCATATGGTTGTTATGAATGTCTCAGAAGTTCAATTCTTTTATTTTTATAGCCTTTATATATAGGAATGGGAATGTTCGCAACTGCATCCACGGATGTGAAAAAATTATACATCCATATTTACTATCGCAATCCCGGATGATTAAAAATTTCACATCCGATACATCACAATATATATATATATATATATATTATATATATTATATAATATATATATTAATTATATATATATTATATATATATATATATTATATTAATATATATATATATATATATATATATATTAAGGAAAATGCTTTAAAAATACAGCCGGATATAACCTAACCTAACCTAACCAAACCTTGCCTGGCCCAACCAAGTCTGACACCAAATATAAGAAATTGGGTTGGATATCTGACATGAACTGGATTGAATAACACATATAATATAATTATGTATGCAACTCGAGCCGTTCTCTGCAAATTCCGTTTTCGAAAAATTGTAAATATAGTCAATATGTCTAGCATAATTAATTTAATTTAGTTTTCAGACATTTTTTATTTTGGAAATTTTATTAAAAATAAAAAGCTATTTCCGTTCAGCAATTTTTTTTCAAAATTATAAACCCTTTTTCCTAATATATATAATAATATATAATATATATATATATATATTATATTATAAATATATATATATATATATATATAATATATATAAATATATATTATATATATATATTATATATATATATATCTATATTAATTATATATAATATATATATATAATATTATATATATATATATATATATATATATATATATTATATATAATATATATAATAATATAATATATATATTATAAATATAATATATATATACTACTCGTCAAAATAACGCACCACTAGGGAAAATGTCACTCGCAAGGAAGGGAATTTCTTCTTACACCATGAAACCCACACACACAGACGACACATCAAAGTGTAACTATGTAACACCTCCGAGAAAATTCCGCTGCGAGTATTTGGGCCATCACCGCCATATAATTAGGAAACATAAACACGTACTAGACTTGATGAGGTGGGGTGTTATGTCGGGGGTATTATCGATCGAGGGATCATTCACGTATGAAAGCTACTCCGATAAACATGGAGAGGATAATGTGTCACTTCAGAGATCAGTGTTTGCAGATAAAACACTCCACGCCGAAGGGACACGAGTACCGGGCCCTTGGTCGACGGTTCGGTGTAGCCCACACAACGATTGCACGGGGGGTCCAACGGTACCAGGAAACCTGACAATGCTCGCCGGCGAGGGAAGGTAGACCCAGGGCCCACGACAACGCCGTGGAAGACCGATTATACGTCTTCGTGATTACGAGAAGCGCCCACACAATGGCAGACATCTGCAGAATACACTGGCGAAGTACACGCACCGGGATGAGTGACAATACAGTGCGTTGAGACGCCTTGCGAACATAATTACGCCCGGAGGCCTGCCATAGGTCCACCGCACACGACGGTACATCGAAGGGCGCGACTGCATTTGCCCGAGAACACAACCATTGGACGGTCGACGATTGGGCAAGCTCTTTACGGAAGAGTCGAGAGTGTCTCTGTACGCCTCAGACAGGCATGGCTAGAGTATTCGGACTGACCCCTGACGGAGAGAATTTCCGCGCAATGCAATATGGCTGCAGGTGCTTTCCGCTTGGAGGTGGGTCGGTTAATCGGTCTGGGGAGTCATCCTTTATCGTGGCCTACGGAGTTGCACATCTTCGATGGAGGCCCTCTTACAGCCGTAAGGTATATCAACAGACATCCTCGATCAAAATGTCATGCCACACTGCCCCTAATCGGTGACTCTTTCTCCTAATGCATGACATGCAAGACACACAGGCCCATGTGTGAAGACTACCTTAGGACGCTAAATTCGGGTTTGGAGTGGCCAAATATAGTCCGGACTTCAACCAAATCGAACATTTATGGGATATCCTGAAACGTCGGATTTGACGCTGCAACCCCCTCTACGGACCCTCCCGGACTGCGACAGGCCAATGCACGACGTAGGTTCAAAATCACTGGTCCGGGACATTTCGCCACCATCGAGAGCTGCCAGGATGTGTCAGGCAGTTATCCATGCCAGAGGAGTCATACACGGTATGAAGACGCCCAAACCCCCGCGGGTCCGTCGCCATCACGTCACCAACATAGTGTGTTTGCAGCGCCGAACCTCCGAATCCTACTGCGAGA